>JBBPUI010001092.1:0-12278 GCA_038094615.1 Heimioporus aff. retisporus | reverse complement strand
TGGCATTCCGGATAACACCTGAAAGAGTGTCAAAAAGTGACCCGGCATCGAGTCTGACGAGTTTACCTGGAGGGCGACGCAACCGAAAGAGTATATATCGCTCTTGGTCGTTTTCCCGGACGTCTCTTCTGATTCGAGCTGTTCTGGGGCGATCCAGCGCAAGGCTCCCGGCCGGTCGGTGTTTCTCTGAAGATACGTCAATGCCTCGGGGATGTTCCCTATTAGGGACGCATATCCAAAATCAGATAAGCGTGCAGTGCAATCTTCATCAATGAGTACGTTGTTCTGTGATTTTATTAAGCAAGGAGAGGGCATATGATCTACATTGACGTACACAATTCAGATCTCCATGGATGATGGGGAACGAATGCACTGTGATGGGTTACTGTAGAGCCCTTTGTAAACGATGAAAGAAACCTACGATACTGCAATCCGTTTGCAATATCCAGTAGCTACCATGCGGTGTGAGCGGGTGGTTTAACACGTGGAACGTCGTCAAAGCGAGGAAACGCACAAACTGGAGTCGGTGTCCTATTCCCAAACTGTCGTTATACTTTTCCAGAAAATCGCGGATGGATTCGTGTGGCATCCATAGCGACACCAATGATATCGCACCACGCATCCCGAACCCACGTGCGATGCCTAGGAATGGGACGATGTTATGGTGACCGAGTCTCCTCCATATTCCGAGTTCCCGGCGGAACATCTACGAAGCAAGTTGAACGATGCATTGTGGACCTTAATAAGGTGGGATACCTTCCCGGATCTATCCCCATCATCGCCATCCAGTGCAAACTTGAACCGCAATGCCTTCACTGCAACCTGAGGAAAAAGTGGGCTGCGGACGATGCGAAATATACACCATGATCAAACCTGCTTCGGGTAACCGTCGACTTGGCACCAACACCTGTGCACATCCGCGAAACCTCCTGCAATGTACGAATCCTTGGTTTTGATGATATAGGGTGTCAGATCCAATGGAGTCAAGGGTGTGGGCATTCTCCCGCAGACAATGTTTTCGTCTGGTTTCTCGGAGCAAATCTGTCAGGAAGTAAATTTGTACAGTTGATCCAAATGGCGAAGAGGGAGAAACGTTACCACTTGACTGATCTTCGTGTCTTCTGTGTTCGGACCGGTTCTAATGGATGCCCGGAGCGTCCGCAGTTCACTCTGGGAATAAAAGTTCTTTAAATTTTCACGGAGAATCTGATGGGAGGAATGGATTGGCACTTCTCGAGTAGAGCTGTAAGTGATGGATAACGTTACTATCTGTTGTAAAAGCCTTTTCGCAGAGTTGTCGTCGCTCCTACAGCGGGCCATCTGTGCGCCTTCTTCGATCAACGTCTTCCAAGTCTCCATCTTGAGTTCATCGAGCCTTCTCTCGCCCATATCTGGATCAACTTCATCCCACATTGTAGTCGTAAGGTATATAGTGTCTAGAGTGCCTTTGCCACATAGCTTTTGGAGTGCTTGAAGATGCTGGAATGGTACATTCGTCATGCGATTGTCCGTGATCCGATGCAGATACACCACGGCAGAGAGAAACTTCACTCGATTGTGACTATGAGAATGACAATAGTCTCGGAAGTGAAATATGGTACCCGAACTAACAAAAATCGGACATTACCTGAGCCACTTAGAAATTAGCATCAGGACGCCAAGATCAGATTTGGTCATGCTGTCGAAGCCCGGGGTATCAACTAAGACAACTTGTCTCTTGGTGGCTTTATCCCAGAATTTGATCGAGGTAACTTCATTGGTCGACGGTCTCAGCGTATGGCCTACTCCATTCGTGTCACGCCCACTTGCAGAGCATATAAACTGAAGGGCTATGTCAATGAAAAAAAAACATAAGATGCTCGTTTTACCGTGCTCTTTCCAGAGCCCGTGGAACCGACGACCCTGGTGAACTTCACGTTAGAGGATTCAATGCCAAATTTTTACTGCCACATACGCACGCTATCACGATATCATCAACATCTGTGTTCATCATAGAGAAAGTTTCCCCTCTGCCCTGGGGTCCTCCGGGTCTGTGAGCACATTTTTCATCTAGCTGTGTTTCTGCGTGACTTAGAATGTCCCGCTTTGACTGCACCCCGAACGAAGCCTGCCTGGGGTTGAGTAATTGGCCGAGAGGCTTGGGGAGAAGACACGCCACCAACCTTCCACATGTTCTACGCCGTGGCTTCGCGGAGCCTTCAAGTATGTTGATGGACCAAAGCCCGCAGGTGGTGAGGAAAGAGAGACCTAGGTGGAGTAGCTTCGAAAGAGAGACAAGGGCTTGGGGAGGATCACGGTGCTGTGAACCACGGCACCCGGGAATTCCTTGGCTGCCGCTTCTCCACTGGACTCTGAGAGCAGCCAAAGATAGATCGACGATGACTGAACATAGTAATAATCCGGGTGACCTGGACCATCCTGTAATCTCCGCTACCACAGCCAAGTGGACAACATCGAGAAGTTGAGCCACACGACGGACCTTGCATGCCACATGCAACTTTCTCACGAACCATGTTTCCTATCGGCTACTCCGAGGAACTCAGCTCCAGTGCTGCGTCCGACCGGGGTGGTTTTGAGCCCTGAGCTCGAGAGACCTGGCGGCCTGCGGTGGTACAAGCGGGAAGATCCAGCGGTATCGCAACGTTACTCCCTCGAGTGATCGTTCACCAAGGGTCTGGTGGCAACGATAAGCCACTGTTTGAGAAGCACAGGCTGCGCACCATGTGTTATTGTTATTACTTGCTTGCACAGCTGGGCTAGGGGTCGCGAACGCTCGAAACTCTGCCTTCATGTCGTAAAAACTTAATGAGAAGGTGTTGTATTCTCCCCACAAGGGCTCGTGTGGCACAGGAATCCTCAACGAGGACCGCATGTAGGCAAGTAAATGATTTGGTTGTCGTCGGCCGGCGCTGGGGAGTTACTTGTTTTTCAGGTCTTGATCTGGATCGTGCCGCTGGGAACGGTGTCACATAATGATATACACGCTGCATCCTGCATTATGACCCTGCGAGATCTCCGGCCATCATTTGTGTGCAGTGTCCCACCGACGCTTGTATGTATCCCCCAGTGCAGGGCGGGTACTTAATGGGCCTTGCGGCCGCGAGGTAGACGACATGAAGCATGTACATAGATTCTGACACTACGCATTGATGATTGATTAGGGCTCTTGGATTGGTGTCTTATCAATTCTCGTGTACGTTTTGAAGATTTCGAAGCCTTATATCAAATGATCGATAGTATGTGTGCTGAAGGCATGCTGTACCAAGGGAGCTAATAACTCAGTTGGCAGCATGAATTGCCAAACCAGTGCACCGAAGATGCAGCCACTCCCCTCATGATCGTTTACCAGCTCTTGAACGCACACAGAGGGATCAGGATTGTTTTTGTTTTCAGAATGTGCTCCGGCTCTATCAGTCAAAGTTTCCTGATCTGGGGGTACTGCCTCAAGTCCGCCTTGCAACTTACCACACATTTCCGGCTCCCGAGGCGCTATTGCCCTCCAAGATCTCTCATCGCGTCATCAGTGATGATCAAGTTGTTCCGACCCGCAAACTAGAGCTAGAGTCGTGTCACACCTCCAGTCCACGAGGTATGCAGGGGCAGCTGCCTGGAAATCTTATAGTAGGGTCTGACCACTTAATCCGACCATCGTCCCCCTCCTACATCCCTCTCTGGCTTTTCTGATTACTTACTAAAGATCGTCAAGAATAAACAAAGCTGCTAGCATCATAAAGTCAATGCGGATCCCAGTGGGTAGCATTTGTTCCGTCGGTAAATGCATCCTACTAATTCCAGCCAGATTCTTTCCGGGAAACAGCCAACACTAATCTGCCCAGCAGATGACGCAAAAAATATGCTGGAAGAATCCATTCACACGATGGCTCGAGGATCTCAGGAATCAGGAGAATCTTGCGGGACTTTGAACGGCTCAGCGAACATCGAAGAAGGAGATGATATCGTGATAGCGTATGTGATGGAGAATTCGGCGCTGAAATATCTGTTAACCTTGATATCTCCAAGTGTCATGGGTCCGACAGGTTCAGGAAAGAGCACGGTAACACAAGGTGCATTTCAGCAGGTGCTGGCTATTCACATGTCTTTCAGTTTATCTGTTCCGCGAGTGGGCGAGGCACAAGTGGAGTAGGGCATGAATTAAAATCGTTTACGGACAAGGTCGCTGTGGTCAGGTTCCGGGACGAAGCCAGTGGGCGGTGCGTGGTATTGGTGGATACCCCTGGCTTCGATGACACATTCAAATCTGATTTTGATATCCTGACGATGATTTCTGAATGGCTTGTCTCGAGGTAATGCGTTGTTTTTGCTATGCACGTATCCCTTATCTCAGTATCCATTCTATCCCCACAGCTACAGCCAAGGGAAGCTTCTCTCCGGGATTCTGTATCTACACCGGATCACCGACAACCGCATGGCCGGCACTCCTCTGAAGAACCTCCAACTTTTCCAAAAACTGTGTGGAAAAGATGCGTTGGACAAGGTACATCTCACGACAACGATGTGGGATGAAGTCGACGAGGGTGTTGGCGAGGGAAGATTAAAGCAGCTCAGGACGGACTATTGGAAGTCAATGATCAAGCATGGCGCTCAGATAGCCCGATGCAGGAGTGACAACGATTCTGCGAAGAAGCTTCTTCGACAAATAGTGGCGTTCTTTACCTATTATCATCGCACCCACCCATGCCGACTGACTTCTCTCGAACAGATTCTCGCCGATAAGTCAAAGGGAAACGATGTCACCCAGGCAGGAATACCAAGCCGTTGGTTGTCGATTGGAACCCCCCAATTGGGTCTGCAAAGTGCAGGGCAACAATCCCAGACTGGAGAAGTCCCTGAAGAGACCACTGAAGCACCGAATGTGGTCGCAGCTGCGAATGCAGAAGATGACTTCGGAAAGTGCGTAGAGGAATTCCTGTAGTAGGATGACTTCACATCATTCGATCACCTCTCCCAGGGTGTTACAGATTCAAAATGAAATGGTCGACAAGAAGATGAAACTTAGGGAGACAGCCGCTGGACAGCAACTCTATTCCCAGCTGGAAGCGCTGGTCGAAAAGCAGTTGGTGGTGTTACGCAGGCTAAGTGAAATTAAGGGGGCGACAATGGATGAGGATATATTGGCTGAGCTCCAGAGAGAGCTTGATGACCTCAAGTCGCAGATGGATGACAGGATGCATCAAATGGAGGCGCTGAAGCTACCATGGTTTAAGCGTTTTCTGTTCCGGAAATGAGCCTGGGCGGTGTACAAGATCGTAAAGCATCAGTAGTCAGACACAGTTGACCGGTATCCGAATCCAGGATACCCAGTGCTTCTGCGTGGTTACAGTCTCAAAGGATCAATGGACATGTATATATACTAGTTGTCGCAATACTCAGCATGGCCTGTACTAGTACTTGGCAGGGCTAATTACTAGTGAATGTCACATATTGCATACTACTTCGACGGTCTGGAACGCGTCCTCGAGCTTTCGAAGGTGATACGCCGTGATTGCGCTCAGCCACGGCGCGGCTGCGGCCCTATATCGGGAAGCCAGTGGGTGAAGTTTTATGGAATCAGCACCGTGTTCACGGAGCTACCATACAACCACACACAATGCGTTGAACAGGCCTTACAGTACCTCCTTTCTTCCTCCCTCTAGCGACTCTCATTTGGTTGCCCCGTAGAAAATCTACTCTGAAGCCCTGAGTGCGCCGCTCCGTCAAGTTCATTGCAACGTCACTCACTGTCTCCCCAAGCGCACAGTCCCGTTCGGCCGAAAACACTGATAACCTTCAACTCTGGGCACCACCACTCCGCTCTATGTGCGCATGGTTCAAAGATACATCGATGGGGAACTGACCCATCTCATCAGCGCCTGTTGTTATCGTCTCGGAGACGCCATAAAGTGCACTTTCACCAGGAATTTTTTTCCCACATACCTTTATTCCTTGGGAAGCGAACATCGCCGTTCAAATTTTACGACACAGACATGGATTGGGCCACGAATTGGTTCAGGAGCCTATTTGGTTCAACTTTCGAATTGAATGACGACGACATAGTGGTATTGTGCGTCCCCCGAAAGCTATCCCGCAGTTTTTTTTTCTCTAGACTGACTTGTGGCTATCATCCAGTGTAGTGGGTCCTTCTGGGAGTGGAAAAAGCACGGTATGGTTTTCTTCTACTCGAACTTAGTTTCAAGCTTATAGCCACGTGTAGTTCGTAAGCGCAGTAACAAAAGCTGGTGGCCTCGTCGAAATTGGCCAGGGCCTTCGACCAACCACAGGGAAGGTACAGGCAGTCAGATGCGAGCTCGCGGAAAATGGACGAAGTGACTTGGGAGAAGAGCGACGGAAGAATATCGTATTTATAGATACGCCATCCTTTCACACCGGGGTGAACAATGGAGCAGAGCGGGAGTTGAATACTTGGTTAAAAAAGTCAAGGTGAGAGTTTCTTCACTCGCGGGGCATGGTGGGGTCAGACCTTCTTCTCTAGATCCAGACCTACGCGTGTAGGGACAGTTTACATGCACAGAGTTGAGGTCGACCCTAGTGCAGACAGGGGATCGTCTATTCAGAATCACCTGGACACTTTTGCCTATTGTTTTCCAAAGGATTTCATTCCTCATGGTTTCCCCGAGCGACTCCATTGCGTCTTCAGCCGTGTGGACAATGTCAGTGAGGGCAAAGTCGAATCCCACAAGGCGGAGTTCCAGAAGCAACTCGCTGCCCTGCAACCAAAGATCATCTACGGGTGGAGACTGAAATGGGATACATCCACCCATCCTGACATTTTTGTTAAAGGTGATCCTGAAATAGCTTGGAAGGCGGTAGTAGAGCTTTTTTCGCCTCACGAGTCTGGATAACCAAGGACACTGCCCATCATCTAGCATGTTCATGACCAATGTTGATTACAAGCATTATAGATGAACAACTGGTTCCCAAACAATCGTAGCTGTTTAAGAGTACTAAAGGAACGAAAAATCACTTGGTTGGTCTTTTCATAGCACTCGGGGTTTGGTATGGTCACCGCATGCCCTGGACCCGCTGGTTCGATGACCTCTTCGGGATGTTTTGGGGGCAACTACTTCTCTTTCTCCCAGCTTGGCACCAGTTGTGACCACTGTTGATCCCACGACGCAAGTTCCATGGCCAACAGAGACAAAAGCTTCAGGGCGGATCCAAACGACTATATTATTGTGTATGTCCCTCTCCATCAATAGTATTATCCCCACTTGAGTACCCGGCCTGTTAAACAGCGTTATGGGGCCAACGGGATCAGGGAAGACAAACGTGAGTAACTCCGCATTAACTTCGAATTCGAATGTCTGTACTAAATATGAAGCGGTAGTTCATCAACAAACTCACCGGAAACGCAGAAAAGGCGAAAGCGAGTGGCCTCAGATCTGCAACCCAGAATGTCACACCATTCCCCGTTCAGTATGATACTGTTCGTGTCGTCCTGGTCGACACGCCTGGCTTCGATGATACATCTCGGCCGGACTTTGAGATCTTACAGTTGATCGCAGACTGGGTCACCCAGAAGTACGTGTTCAGGATATACCGTTTCTGCCGCGACTAAATTCAAGTGGCACATCCGAAGGTATCCAGGTGGCGACACGCTCCGAATCACCGGGATTATCTACCTTCATCGTGTCACCGACAATCGTATGGCTGGTTCTGTCTACAAAAACCTCCAGATGTTTGGTCGACTTTGCGGTGATCTGCCCCTGCGTCGAGCACGCCTCGTCACGACCATGTGGGACGTGGGAAGAGACCGCATGATAGCAGAGAGGAGGCATAATGAGCTCCTTAACACGTTCTGGAAGGAACTGCTGGATGGGGGTGCTGTCGATAAAAAGTTCGAGAACAGTCGTACCTCCGGGGTTCAGATCGTCGAAGATCTTTTACACAAAGTGGCAAGCGAAGATGAACTTCTCTTGCAGGAAGAACTCGTCGAGCAGCGGAAACGTCTAAACGAGACGGAGGCAGGAAAAGTACTTTACTCACGGTTGCAGAGCCTCCTCCATGAGCAGAAGACCGTGCTGCAAAGGCTTGCGAATGATGCCAAGATGCAGAGTGATCCAGTTCTGGCCAAGCGCTTCAAGGAGGAGTACGATAGAGTGAACGCAAATCTGCAGAGCACGTTTGAGGAAATGCAGGCAAGGAAGATCCCGCTTTCCAGACGCATTTGCCTTTGGCTGTTCGGACGGAAAACTCGTGCGGTAAGTCTTACAACTGGTTCGTGATACCAAAAATTCTGACCTATATTTTAGAAAGCTATCGAGGTCGATACTATGACGCATTAGCTTTCTTGTAACGCCCTCTGGAGTCATGCTCGGTAACGGCAATTTCTGCAGCAATCTAAGTACTAGTACCAATCGTTATCCACCTTATCCCCGCGGAGCACTATTCTTCGGCAGTAATGCAGATATGCCGCAAGTATAAAAGATATTGACTATGTTGTAATATGCAGAGTAGCACGTTTACCGCCACGATGGTGCAAGATTCTTTCCAGTTTCCTATTGCGAGTTATACTAAATTAAAAGCGCCCTGTTGGGGTTCTCCGACTTATCTTGGTACGGTGCCTGATTGGGCGACATGATAATATTCGTGTGTGCGCTGTTTCTGCATGGTCACGTAATGCCTGGGGGCTTTTTCTGACAAGGTAATGAACCCGACGGGGTCTGGAAAGACGAGCTTGAGTGGCAATACCTTTGATGACACACCCCAACTTGAACGTTTGAGCACTGGCACCATCAGTTCATCAATGCCTTGATTCGGGGGCCTTCGGATGAAAGTGCGAACGATACTCTGTTTCCTGGGACTCGATCTGTGCTTCGACGGACGTTGGAGCACGACGGTCAACAGCTAATCCTCTCTTCGACACTCCTGGATTCGATGACATACACCTGACGGGCAGAGAGATATCGATGCGCGTGGTGGCATGCCTGAGGGCAAAGTACGTGTGCTGCAGGGTCACCCACGCGAGATCGTGACCGTGCTTGATCTCATGTGCAAGCAGCTTTCGACCTGTCATTTCACTAGGGATAATCTACCTCCATCGCACCACCGACGTTCGAACGGGAGTGTCTGCGCCAGTCTATATCAACATGCTTCGCAATCAGTGTAACAGCCTGTCTGTGCGCAAGATATGTCTCATGACGACCGTGTGGGATTAATGTACTCGAACAAGACAAGGTGGAAGCGGAGAAACGAGAAATAATTCTGAAGGAAGAATGTACAAGCACAGAATAACTGGGATCTTTGAGCGATTCGATCACCAGCGTGCTTCAAGTTCTGGGTGGGATATCATGCGTCGACTCATGGAAGATGGGGCATGTTGGCTTCAAATGGAGCTCGAAGATCAAAAGAGACTTTTTAGCGAACCCCGTGCCGGAGAGGCATCATACAGTCGATTTCGGCAGCTTCTCTTACGGAGGAAGGCAGTGGTTCAGCGGCTCGTGGATCAGGGGATCACTCAAGGAAACTCGGTTCGTGTCAGAGAATTACAAGCGGAGCATGAGACATTAGACGCCCAGTTACGGATGACGTTCGCGGAGATGCGAGAGAGGAAAGTCTCGTTGGTTGAACGTGTTCTCCGATGGTTGAGACGCCGTAGAACCGCAAGTGTCTTTTCCATTTGCCCACAAAGCTCTCCTGACGTTGATGAGTTTCGTTATAGTATAATACTTAGACCTTTCTTTTCTAAACATAGATCGAGCTATATCCACACAAAGTTCACGGAGCCGTGCTAGTGGGGATGTGTCAGCGCCACTCACTGCAGTCCAAAAGCCACAAACAATAAACCATTTGTTTTCGAGTTATAGATACATAACTCGAGCGCATGTATGCTTTCAGGTTCGGGCAGTTAGTTCATTATAAGATATAAAATACTGACGCTATTGCAACACATATAGATGTCTAGAATACACGATAACTGCTTATGACGATGAGAGGTTGGTTATCAGTAGCTTGTGCTACATTTACATGCTAGTATATTTCACTTTTCCTCCGCTGTTCAAAGCAGCCCGAATATCAATCGCTCGCACATCAGCAGAATACGTGATCAGAGCACCAGAAGTTCGGCATGCCTCAAGGTTTGATAAGGCGGTGTGTCGCCTATGGACGTCATATCGGGCAGCCCCCTTGCCACAACCCCGACACTCCCACATCTCCTTAAGGTGGACGCTCACGATGTGACGAGAGATCGATTCCTTCAGCATTATCGTCTTGCAATCAGACCAAAAGCATTCGACCTCGAGTTTGTCCCCACCAGGTTTCCCACCGTGCCACTTTTGGATGTGCATGTTGATGGACGACTTGTCGCCCTTGATCCAGAGGCCACAGGGGGAACGATTTACGTCCCAGAGGCATTGAAGAACGTTGAGCTTTCCGTCGCTCGCCGAGAGACCCTTGACAAGCTCAGCTTCATCCACCCATAACCCACCAAAATGGATCGCACGTGCATCTCGTTTGCGGCAAGACGAGGTAACCAAGTCTTGAGCTAATAATGAGTGAATACGATGGGCAGATCCAAGGGTTTCCGTAGAACGTGGATGGTGGGGAGGGAAGTAAGGCGAAGATGATTCGAAAGGGCGGTGAGACCGAAGATGAAGCGGGACAAGGGTAGGCGGTGTATTCTGGTCGTCAGGTGCGTGTTGGTGTTGGGAGGTCACCGCGTGCGAAGGAATTCGGTTGGCGTTCAGCTCATCAAGGCGAGACTCAATTCGACCCATTCCTGGCTTCGCGAATGATGTAAACGACTTGCTCAACGAATTAGGTCGTAAAATTCTGAGGAGGGGGGCCGAATGTGTCATTCTGGTTCGGACGGTAGGAAAGACGGGATACCGACGTTACGTTGTCATTGCGAGCCATATTCACTTTGATTGGAGAAGGAAACGCGGGAAGCCACTCCGGAGTCATGTGCGTGTTCATTGGCCCCCACAACGGCCCGGGGGTGCTGTGCTGGGTTTGTCTATTAAGAAGGATGAGATGTGGATATTATATGTGATATTAGATACCTACTGATCCTCTTGAGTACCGGATGCAAAAAGATTGTTAGCAACACCACCATTCCAACGGTAATGATTGAGGAATGAGGAAGGATGACCCTCGCTCAAAGGAGAATCCGGGTAGAAAAGGCTATCAAACGAGCATGAAAAAAAAGACAACGAGGGGTTCATGTCAAGTGGAAATTAGCACTCACGGTGTAGGGTCTGGTTCCGATAAATGCAGGGGAATGATCTGCTCGATACTGTCGGGCCTAGAAGGGGTACGCCTGGAGAACGGCATGCAGTCGAACGTCTCATCTCCGGAAGATGCTGCCGTTTGGAACCTTGGATGATAGGGAGCCATGGAATGCAGGAAGAACTAGTTTGCGATTGATGTTGTTGCGAAATGCGAAACCAGGTCGTTTTTATATTGTCGCTTACGCCCCATTTTATGGCCAAGATGAAGTCACCGCGTCGGACCGTTTACCAATATTTCTCGAGCATGTGCCGCATAGCCATTGACTCGGAAAATCTGGATTTATCTACCCCGCGATGGTGGACCTGCCATTAAGCAATATTTATCCCTTTAAACACAAGATTACATAAACAAACAAATCAGGAAGAGCCGGCGCTAGGTTCGGCACGGCGATGGTTGGTTGATCCGTCCCCAGCCAGAATCAAATCGACGCCTTGATCTCACGTGCACCACGTTCTTATTATCATACAACTTTCAAGTGTAGTATCTGCCGTCTGTTGATCTCCATCATTCAGATAATAATTATGTGTTGATATATATGCAGATCAATATGAAAAGCTAGTTGCTTCCATGCGACATAATGACTCTTACTATTGGATCACTCGAAGGATACATGTAGCCGAGACTGTCCACGTTGAATTGCCCCTACTGATGAACCGGGGCCAGCGAGGGATTATCGCTAGCTTGCATGAGAATCGGTGCGCTCGCTCTCGTTCACGGTCTCCCATCGGTATCATTATATGTGTGCCAACGTTTGCCCAACGTCAACTTTAATTTCGACGCATCAGTTCAACCATCGGGTCCATCAATAACATGCAACGCACCAGACAATTTCAATTCGACTGGAACATGATCTGCTCAACGCAGGCATGCCCTGTGAGCTTCCTTCTCACTCTGCAGGATGTATGCTCCTGTAGCGACAGGTTTCTGGAAAATGAGAGTATTAGAGCAGAAATCACATTTTCACACTCGCCTGAGTGTCCATCGAAAGAGAGAAGGGTGACGCAAAATTTTAGACGTGAGGGGGTGGTTTA
>JBBPUI010001091.1:0-12290 GCA_038094615.1 Heimioporus aff. retisporus | reverse complement strand
GAGGGGGAGACAGTGGGAAAGGAAATAGGGGGGGGGGAGAGGTGGTTGGGGTAGGGGAGGGTGGTGTGGGATTCCTGGGGATGTGAAGTGCTGAGGAGAGTTGGTGGGTGAGGTCAATGTCTTCCTGTTGCTCAGCAGCAGTGGGAAGGGTGGTGTCTGGGTCTAGGTGGGATTGTTCAGAGGGAGAGGACAAAGAGGATGAAGTTTCTGAGGGGAGTTCTATTGTGGTGAGCCTGTGCATACCATGCAGAGCTTGTTCTCTGTGGAGGGGGTCCTGGAAGGAATGGTGAAGGATCTATAACAATGATAGTCCTAAAATATAGAGCTTAGTCCTTTTGTTATGCTTGGTCCAGGTAGGAATGAGCATAGACTCAAAGAACTAGAATGTATGGTCAAGGGTTCTGTTACGATTCACCCCTATTCTTTTCTTTCTTGTCATCTTGTTTACTAACATTGGCATTACCCGATGCTTCTACTTCAATAGAGTGCTCTAGAACATGCAATGTGCTCATCACACACTGTTATCTTTGTTATCTCTATTTCTCTTTCCCTTTTGAACATTCCTCGCTTAGTCATAGTTATTTCATGACCTTCTATGACTTTCCATTGTGCAGTATATAAGCCTAAGTACTTCGTCTCTTGTACTCCAGCTTAGTTTTGCTCAATCTTACCTTGTTCCCCTTCATCCCCTCATCATAACTCACTGCTACCTCTTCGGTAGGCAGACTTACTCTCAGACCACCTGTTATATGTTCTAACAGGCAGAACCCTTGACCCTTGTGGCAAGTCCCTTGTTACTACCTCAAACCCTTGACCCTACATTCTAGTTCTTTGAGCCTATTGACTCAGGAGCATAAATCTCTTGAATCAACTGGGAATTTGTCCGAAAACACAAACTCCCAACAACCAAACTTGATACCCCCATCACCATCAACAACATTGACCAATCTGCCAACAAGAATGGTCAAATCTGTTTTACTACATCCCTCTTTGTCCACATAGGATTGGTGGCTCACCAGGTCACATTCTACATCCTCAACTGTGGAAATGAGAACATTATCCTTGGACTCCCTTGGCTTAAGGAAGTCAACCCTACTATTGATTGGACCTCTTGCGAGCTGTCCATCCCTCTGGAGTCTGATCAGTCCGATTGCCTCTACCAGAAACACACCTGACCCCCTCCTCCAACCCCTACCACCCCCACTCCCTGACCTCCTTGCCATGTCAATGTTGACACCATCTGGGATGGATGACTCTTCAACTACATGAAGAAGGAAACTCAACAACAACATCTCCTTTGAAACCACAATATCCAAACCATCCAATGAATCATTTGATGTGGTTCCTGCTTCATTCCAAATGCCACTATTGCCAAACTCATTACTGCCACCAAACTCGCCATGGCAGCTGAGAAGGTAAAACCCAAGCCTGTTCTTCCACAAGAATACGCCAACTTCACCTCAGTCTTCTCAAAAGAAGCAACAAACAATGTACCTCCTAGCAGACCCTACAACCACAAAATCAATCTTGATGAATCCTTCACCCCAAAAATCAGCAAACTGTACCCCCTTTCCCCCGACGAAAAGGCAGCCACTGAAGCTTTCCTTGATGAAAATCTCAAAGCTGGCAAGATTCGTCCTTTGAACTCCTGTTGAGAATGTAGCATGACTAATGGTCACATGATCAATCCCATGACATCGGATCAATTAGGATCAGAGTCTAGACCAGATAGGATCAAATAGGATCAATAGGATCAATCTGTATCCGATAGAACCTCATAGAATGTTGTAGAACATTCTTCATGCTTACATAACAGCTTACACTATCCATTTGAAATAGAACTAATAATCCTATTGGATAGAATACTGTAGAATAGTACAAACAAGTACATACAGTATTCATGTATATAAAGGGGGCCATTCCCCCTTACCCACTCTCACTAAGAGAGTCGAATACAAGATACATTCTACTCTTCGCAGAGACCTGAAAAGTCCTCCGCACATCTCCAAGTGAGTATTCCCACTTGAGAAATCCTCTGTCCCTTCGCATTCGAGTAGTACATAGTGTACATTCATTCTCGAAACTTTCCACATTTACGATCATCTCATATCATTTGGTCCTGTTCACTCGTGGTGGTCATTTCCGTTTGAACGCTTGATCGGTACGTTACAGCGTCTTCTGAAAAACCATAGGTTAGGTAAGTTGATCTACCTACGTTGTGTTGGTTGACGTGATACTGATGGATGTCTGCGCAGGCGAGCTCGAGGCGACGATGCTACAATCATACCTGCAAGCAGCTCGCCTCCGAAGTTGGCTTGGTCGCCCGCATTGCCCGCAAGTTATTCGTGAATGCAAGTTTCTCCTTGATCGGGTGCACAAAAATGCAAGTGATGGTTCTGACGAAGACGGTACTCTCATACCAGCCACTGCGGTAGCCAGCACAGTTCCGCAAGACCTGTACGAGCTGATTCGGCAACGCAATGCAGTTTTGCGTGCCCACATCAAGTATGAAGGCGTAGTTTATAGTCGATCATCCTCTCATACTGGGAATTCACTGATCATGTTCTATCCTCGAGGTTGTCGTGCGACATCATCGCCAATTCCAGGTAGCATCAAATACATATATGGCAGCGACGGGACTTTCACACTAGCCGTTCAACGACACTTTCCAATACCAGAGACGGTGCAGGATGTCTTTTCGATATACCCGCAATTCCCTGCAAGGTTGTACTCATCAGTCCTATCGGACTTAGAAGTTGTACATTTATCTTGGGTTGTTGGTCACTTTGCACGTTGGGACATTAGCAGCGGCCGTGTGGTTGTCCTATCATTACATCGGGTAGGTGCTAATCTGCCCAACAACACCAGGGCTCACGACCTTTTCCTTAGGATTGATGGATTAGTTTCCCCTCTGTGCATGGGCGAGGTGTGCGTCAACAGGCGATAAATGGGCGATGATCGCGCGAGTATTGCGCTGAATATATAAATCGAGACTGTACATCAGATATTAGCGCACATCTAGTTCATAGTTTAAACATAGGATTTGGGAATGGGACTATGTGACTGCAAGCATTTGATATTTTGTCTGCTGCACTGATGATGGCAAAATTTCAACCTTCGTCAGTGTCCCCACGTCAAGTCAGCACTTCAAGTTTGGAATTACACTCCCGCCAGCGCTAAATTTCAAATCCAGCACCAATTGCTGGGCCGGTCAATACTTGTGGGGATACATAAAGTTCAGGTCGAAATAAAGTGGTACGTCAACACATAAAGTTCGGGCGGCTTCCAGGTGATGGGTTATACTTAAAGTACAGGATTGTCGTCTTGTTCACAATTAAAACCTATCCTATATCACGAAAAATCTGTGGTGACAGGTTGTCACCCTTCAGCGATCCTCTGCTTGACTCCGTGGGGTTTAATCAAATGAGCGGAGTCTCACGGGGGTCTGGCTGAGGACGTCGGGGCTGTGCAATTTAATAAGCGGACTACCGTGTAAGCCTGCCCTGAAGGTGAAGGTCTGGGGGGTTCTGACACCCACTCTTCCTTTTTTGGGAGGTAGACCCTAATATTTTGTATATGCTTACCCTGAAACTTTGCAAGCGGAAGTCGAGTGGGTCCTGTCAAGAAGGGGAGGTGGAGGTGATTGCCCGATTATTAACATCATGAGGGTTGACGGGAAGAATACCCATTGCGTCTTGGCAAACGGAGAACTTCGAACACAGCCACTTTTGGAAACCGCACTACTCCGCTCCTGGCTCCGATTGCTCATACTCAGTCCATCGGCGCAGCGACGACCTCAAATGCAGTGTCAGGCATCCAGTCAAGATACCGCAAAGTACAAGTCAGATTCTCTTTCCAGCATTTATCGCTTGAGGATTCTACAAAGCGGACGAGGTCCAGCATTGCCATTTGCTGACCATTACAGCCACGACAGTTAAAATCATCACACAATTATACAACCCGATTCACTCATGATCAGCGCCGGCGCCAGCCGCAGTACGGTAAACAGCGCAGAATACGATCCACAGTACTCATCTGGTTGTGAGCGGAATCCCTACTTGTACCCAAACCAGCCTTATTATCTCAGATCTCTTCCACACCAACTTCTCTCTGTTCCATGGTTCACATGCTTGGGACATCAACAACAACCCCGGGCGGGATTTCCTCCCCAGTGCCCGTTGACCCAGCTGCTCTCATCATTACCGCAACCTATGATTACCTCGACAGGTCATGCACTCCATACGACCTGTCGTCGCACATTCTTGCCTACCTCATCAGCCGCGGTTCGGAGGTTCCTCTAGTTCCTTGTACACCCTCCACAATGATGATACTGACGCCGTACGATCTGGTTCTACTTGCACGCTCAGTAACGACATATGTAGACACGGGTGACATCAACAAGAACGCGCAACGCGAGACCGACATCTGGTATGGTCGAGCACCCCAGCGAGTCTCCCGTCAGCACAAGACGCTCGAAATGGTCGAGATCTTCAATGGATGATGGCAATCTTATTCTCAGCTCTGCCAGTCCCTGGAAGCTGCTTAACAATGATATGTTGCGTGACGAGAAGGAATTTACCTACACGCGGTGCTCGGTGCTGACGCTTGATCCTGAGTTTATGTTCAAGCTGTGCGTTATGGCTCCCCTCGGCATACATAGCTTATCAATGTATAATGTGGCCGGAGCAAGACAAAGAGCAAGGATGGGTGGAAAAATTCGTCCTATGCATCGTCAGTGATAGACTTTCGAGGATTTGTCTGTGCACATTGAATGTCGTTGCGGCGATGGGCGTGTGATCTGAAATATCCAGTCGATGTTCTTAAACTCGAGGTAACCTCACACACTTGGAATAGGCATGAAAGAAAAATAAATATGGTTTTCTACGTTTTGTCACTGGATCGCCGTTGTTCTATATCTTATTTAGTCTGTCGCAGTTAGCTTGACTTCGAGTCGTGGGTTGGGATGCCGGGGGAGACATTCTGAACCGCGACGATAGAGGGGTAATGATATGAACACGCTGATGACTCTGGTATGACTCCCGAAATGTTCCTTCGTTCGCAAGGTCCCGTGGTATATCCAGAAGCGGCCAGCATCGGCAAGCATGGCCGACTGGCCTTCAGGTGTGTCACAATGTACATGTGGGACGAGGTTGCATCTGTGAGATGGCGTGTCTCGGGCGAGGAGCGACAGGGCAGACGACCGGGCTTAGCTAACAGTAAACACGTGTGCTACAGTCCGAATCCGGATCTCCGCCAGCATCATCATCATGATGCTGGCGGAGATGTTAAACAGCTCTACCGGTTTGAGAGTCCCTATTAAAATATTTAATACAATTGGTAAGTGGCGTAAGGGAACTGCGGGTTTCCCCGATGATCCTCTGCTTTCCATAAGGAGGAAACGCACCTGGGCTGCGAGAGTAGTAAAGAAATGGGCGCTCAATTCAAATAGCCGAGCTGCGAGGAATCTCGTTTCAGATCCCCGTATCTTAGGCGATCTAACGGTACCTTTTGTCAACTCATCATCATCATCAACATCTTTCCATTCATGGAACTTTTTTTGGAGCGCCATGTTCACTGCACTTACCAAATAAGGATATTAGTTGGATCCTCCTCATCCCGTGGGTAGAATGTCAAGATATCGATCCGAGAATTGGGTAGGTACCTTTGGTAATTTAACCACGCCTTATGTTGTTTTATGAACAGGATGCATCGTGCTGTAGAAACAGAAGTACCAAATCTGGTAATACCGCGCTTGGACGTCAAATCCGATTACCAGACCCTGAGCTGATTTTGAGGGGCCGGCCCGTGTGAGGGTTGGCAAGTTGCACCTCTCTCAACCCCAAGCCATGTATATCATGACGTACAGCCATGTATTCGTACTTAAGACGACCATCGAATCAATGGGACTTCACCATACCTACATACCACTCTCTCTTTCGCATGCACCCTGTTACCTCACGTATATCCTGGGTCATCGCCCAGCACATGCTCAAACTCACTCTATATGACATGATCAGCTCGTCCGAAGATTTTAGAGATGTCAAGTCAGTTCTCAACGACAGAACAGACTGGCTGATCGAAATGGTCAGTCTTCGTGCTTGGTTCCATGCACCCATCATCACCTCTCATCACGGCGACGATTGTATTGTAGTTTCGCAGCTGCTTCACGTATGCCACGATCGTCCTATCTGTCAACATCCAAACTCACAATGCCTCGTAGCATCCACCTCGCTAACGACAGCTACTTTTTCATCCTCAGTACCCTAGTCTTTTTGATCATGGCGGAAGGCATACACATCCACTACGGTCGACTCTCACCTGCGGAACTCAAGGTAGGAAATCCGACTGTGTCTCATGACGAAGACCTAAAAGAGAGCACAGGAACGTGCCGAGGCCATGGGTTACGTAACGTTCGCGTTCCTGTTTGCCATGCTCGACATTGGGTTCGTCTTCGTCCGCATCGCAGGGCTAGTTGCACTGTCCGCAACCCAGGGACTCGCTGCGAGCCTGGTCTTCGTCTGCATCCTACCGTCTGTGATAGTCCCATCGCTTGGTTACGCTGTAAAATTGCTCCACCGAGGGAGACGTGGGCCTGGTGCTCAGGAAGTGGGGGTGGAACCTGGAGAGGTTTGATGCTAGTGAGATCTGGAAGGGAGGTTTAGTGGTAGTCCCGATTGGTACATTGTTGTCCTGACTGTGTTGATCAATGTGACTTTTGGTCATGGAGCAGGATGATGCTAGGAAGGTCGTGGATCTAGATCGCTGCCAACGCATAGTCTGGTGACCAGACCGTCTATGAGTTTGCCGCGTTGAGAGGCAAACCGTCGAAATAGATGATAAGGCATGTCTGAAGAGCATCGATTTTGTCGTCATACGAAAGTGTTTGAATATATCCTTGAGGGAGCCGGTCGTCGATCTCTAGAAGGGCATTGTTCGAGGACCAAATTGGCGGGGATGTTGATATTCATGGCATGATCAACGGGATATTGGGCGCGTCTAATCGCGCACAAAAGTAATGAGTATTATCTAATATCTAAGTATTTTCATGCAACAATCTCCCGTTTTCTGATTGGCTGAAATGGTGAGTGGCGTGAGAATCCGCGCAGCCCAATTAACGGCAACGACTTTTACCAGACCGTCTATCGACGGTTTGCCTCTCAACGCGGTAAACTCATAGACGGTCTGGTTACCAGACTAGAAAGTAACTCGCATTGGTCAACGCGCCGTCGAGGCCGAAAGTTTGTTGATGGGATGTTACCCATCAATAGTATACCCTCCGCCCGACCTGGCGAATAGTTCGCATTCAAGAACGTGCAGACACGTTGGATGTATAGCTGGTGGGATGTTCGAACAGTTATCATGAAGGGTTCCACTTAGATCGACGCATAATACTCACTTGTCGTTCAACTTGAACCCACCCTCTCCAATCTTCCTCGTTGACGCCTCCTCTGGTGTGTCGATCGATACCAATGTAAACAATTGAATGGAAAGTAAGGTAGTAACAAGAAAGATGTTGGTGCGTACCCAACAGTAGCAGTTGCAACTATGACTATTGAAATTAGCGGCATCATCGATATCAAACCCTGCCATAGAAGCTGAGGACCATGGCCAGGTGAAAACGGGTGGGAAGGTCTCGTGAGATAATCGTGGAAACTACGTGCACGGCAAGCCGCATTGTGGCTCAACTCTCGCATCGTTCCATCAACCAAGCAATCACCAGTGTTCATCCACTGTCAGCTTATAGCAACTCGATTTCACAATGACGGGCTTCAAGGAGAAAATCAGAAATCTTCGATCCCGTATCTCTAGAAGTGTCTCTCCAGCACCTTCCCATACCTCCAACACTCCCAGTCAACGGAGCGCCATCTCTCGCCTCTTTGGCTCGAGACGCCGTGCTCAGGACACCACTGACGTCTCACGCAGTGTTGATATCGCTGGTAGGATCACTAGTCATGCGCCTGCCCAGGAGCCCGACTCTACCCAACCTCGCGCTGTTGTCAGTGACATGGGCGCTCAGCCCGCTCGATCCTACGATCCCACAGATCCCACCCCCTCGATTGTCGCTAGTCCTGTGGCTGCCCAGGAGCCCTATTCCCATCACATGCAATCACTCAATTCCGACACCCCCGCCACTCAGCTGGACGTTATCTCGGGCCCGCCGCCAAGTCGTGCTGAGGATATCACCTTACCCACCCCTGAGGTTGTTGATGAAGCTGCTAGTCATGTACCTGCCAGAGGATCTGATCCCATGCAACCTTGCATCTGTGCAAATGCTGAGCTGGCTCAATTCCAAGACCCCAAGGATATCACTTCCTTACCAGTTGTTCATCCCATGTCTGCTCAAGAATCCCATCTTGTGCCAATGGTGCTACCTGGTGTGATTGCTGGTGACCCAAAGAGCCTGTCTGCTGAACCCCAGGACATGTCTCCAGAGTGCTCCCTGTCTTCTGATGTGCCAACCACCCAGCTCAGGATCATTCCTGGTGACTTATGCTCACAGCCCAGCCATGCTAAGGAAACAACTGAGTCATCTACCATAGACAATGTTAGTAAAATTGCTTGTCCTAAATTTACAAGCAGCTCAAAGACTATTTTCAGCTTGTTAAAGAGTTTACATCTCAGGGACTTGCTGGACCAAAGGAATTTGAGCACATTCAACATGGTATGATTGCAAGTAATATTTCCTTACTTTCTGCTGATGACATTGAAGGGCCTGGTACTCAGTCTCTGCTCAGTGATTCTGATGCTGATGTACCAGGTAGGCATGCTGTATATTTGATATTCTCACAGCCTGATTCCTTGGGAAGAGCAAAGAAGGAATGCCAATATTTCCCATATCATGCAAGAAACTGACAAGGGCCTCATGGAGAAATTTGGTCAATTTAGAATTCTAATCATTGGAAGGGCAAATGCTGGGAAAACAACCATTCTTCAAAATATTTGCAACTCCACAGAACACCCAGAGATCTATGACTATGGGGGAAGGAAGGTGCTAATGCCCATTAAAACATATTAAAGAGACACTGACCTCATTGATATGTTATCAGGTTGATCTGACTGTTGCAGGGACAACAGAGGTGAGGTGGTGCACATGTATATGTGATGAAGCTATGGTTATGCATGGTGACTACAGCGTGGAGAGCATGATATCAACCATGAGCTGGTTTTCAAAAGCAACCCCAAGTTTGTTTTCCATGACTCACCTGGATTTGAGGCTGGACATGAAAAGGAATTGCAAGAGATGAAAAACTTTCTTGCAGAGCGTTCTGCTACTAACAAGCTGAAGAAGCAAATCCATGCTATATGGTGAGGATAAATACTTGTGTTCTGAATTTGTGCTAATGAATGTAGGTATTGCATTCCCATGGATCAACTACATCGTGCCATCACAGTGGCAGAGGAAAGATTCTTTGGTGAATGTGACACCAAAAATAGTAAGAATGTTATGTTGGACATATTTGTGTTGATGGCTTGGTTAATAGTTCCAGTGGTTGTGCTATTCACCAAGTTTGATGCCCTTCTAGCACAGGCATTTCAGAATGAAGACATAGGTTTGCCTGCAGATGAAATACAGAAAAGACTACAGGCTGGTGCCCAAAAGATGTTTGAGAGGAGAAACATTTGGGGTGATCTATGTAAGATGGCATTTCCACCCAAGGCATCAGTACAACTACAAGGTGGCTATACATGTCCTATTGTTTCTACCATTATGCCACTGAGTATGTTTCAGATATGGATACAAGTGGTATGGGATGTAATCAATTATTGGAAACAACAGCAACTGCATTGGGCACTGAATCATTGAAAATGTTGCTGGTATCAGCACAGGAAAAAAACATATTGCTTTGCATTGAATATGCTATTAAATAGTAAGGAAAAACACCATAATACAATATGTCTATGAATAATCCATCCAGTGCTTTGGAAAGATATGTTGAATCCAGGATGACTGCAAAAGAAGCACACAATGTAATGAAGGCAATTGCCAGTTGGTTTCCACACACCAAGGTATGATTACTCAGTAAAATCCATGGAGGTGGGTGGGATATTGAATATTTTGCATAGGTAAAATATTGGGTATAGATAGAATAAGAATTTAATATTGAAATACCATTTTTAATATAGGAGGTAAAGGATCTGATGTGGATTAGAATGAAGATTTATCTCACAGCCCTTTTTCTGCTGCTCTTCTATTCATAGTTTGTAAGTGGTCTGATGTGCATCAGAAATCAGGATTTATCTCATGGTCCTTTTTCTGCTGCTCTTCTATTCATAGCGAGTGAGTGGTCTGATGTGCATCAGAAATGAGGATTTATCTCATGGCCCTTTTTATGCTACTCTTTCATTCATAGCAAGTAAGTGGTTTGATGTGCATCAGAGATGAGAATTTATCTCATGGCCCTTTTTCTGCTGCTCTTTCATTCATAGCGAGTAAGTGGTCTGATGTGCATGAGAAATGAAGATTTATCTCATGACCATTTTCTGCTGCTCTTCCATTCATAGCATGTAAGTGGTCTGGTGTACATCAGAAATCAGGATTTATCTCATGGTCCTTTTTCTGCTGCTCTTCTATTCATAGCGAGTGAGTGGTCTGATGTGCATCAGAAATGAGGATTTATCTTATGGCCCTTTTTCTGCTGCTCTTCCATTCATAGGAAGTAAGTGGTATGATGTACATCAGAAATGAGAATTTATCTTATGGCCCTTGTTCTGCTGTTCTTCCACTTATAGTATGTAAGTAGTCTGACATGCATCAGAAATGAGAATTTATCTCATGGTCCTTTTTCTGCTGCTCTTCCACTCATAGCAAGTAAGTGGTCTGTTGGGTATTGGAAATGAGGGCTTATCTCATGGCCCTTTTTCTGCTGTTCTTCCATTTATAGGAAGTAAGTGGTCTGATGTGTATTAGGAATGGGAATTTATCTCATGGCCCATTTTCTGCTGCTCTTCCATTCATAGGAAGTAAGTGGTCTGATGTGCATTAGGAATGGGGAGTTATCTCATGGCCCTTTTTCTGCTGCTCTGCCATTCATAGGGAGTAAGTGGTCTGATGTGCGTCAGAAATGGTAATTAATCTCATGGCCTTATTTCTGCTGCTCTTGCATTTATAGGATGTAAGTGGTCTGGTGTGCATCAGAAATGAGGATTAATCTTATGGCCCTTTTTCTGCTGCTCTTCCACTCATAGCGAGTAAGTGGTTTGATATGCATCAGAAATGAGGATTTATAAAGGTCTTTTTCTGCTGCTCTTCCATTCATAGGATGTACATAAGTGGTCTGGTGTGCATCAGAAATGAGGATTTATCTCATGGCCCTTTTTCTGCTGCTCTTCCATTCATAGGATGTAAGTGGTCTGGTGTGCATCAGAAATGAGAATTTATTACATGGCCCTTTTTTTGCTGCTCTTCCATTTATAGGATGTAAGTGGTCTGATGTGGATCAGGAATGAGGATTTATCTCATGGCCCTTTTTCTGCTGCTCTGCCTTTCATAGGTTGTGAGTGGTCTGATGTGCATCAGAAATGAGGATTTATCTCATGGCCCTATTTTTACTGCTCTTCCATTCATAGCGAGTAAGTGGTCTGATGTGTATTAGGAATGAGGATTTATCTTATGGGCCTTTTTCTGCTGGTCTTCCATTCATAGGAAGTAAGTTGTCTAATGTGGATCAGAAAGAAGGATTTATCTCATGGCCCTTTTTCTGCTGCTCTTCCATTTATAGGGAGTAGGTGTTCTGGTGTGCATTAGAAATGAGGATTTATCTCATGACCCTTTTTTTGCTGCTCTTCCATTCATAGCTTGTAAGTGGTCTGATGTGCATTAGAATGAGGATATATCTCATGAACCTTTTTCTCTTGCTCTTCCATTCATAGCGAGTAAGTGGTCTGATGTGCATCAGAAATGAGGATTAATCTCATGGCCCTTTTTTGCTGCTTTTCCATTCATAGTATGTAAGTGGTCTGATGTGCATCAGAAATGAGGATTCATCTCATGGCCCTTTTTCTGCTACTCTTCCATTCATAGTTTGTAAGTAGTCTGATGTGGATCAGAAATGTAGATTTATTTCATGGCCCTTTTTCTGCTGCTCTTCCATTCATAGGTTGTAAGTGGTCTTATGTAGATCAGAAATGAGAATTTATCTCATGTGCCTTTTTCTGCTGCTCTTCCATTCATAGGAAGTATGTGATCTGATGTGGATCAGAAATGAGGATTTGTCTCATGGCTTTTTTTCTGCTGCTGTTCTATTCATAGCTTGTAAGTGGTCTAATGTGGATCAGAAATGAGGATTTAT
>JBBPUI010001090.1:0-12292 GCA_038094615.1 Heimioporus aff. retisporus | reverse complement strand
CGGAGATGACTATACGGAATCTTTTTGGGGCTAATGGAAGATCGGATTGGTGGATACTTTGCGTTACCTTGTATCATTAAACTACGTTAGGTTATATTTGCATCCATGACAGCGGTCGATGATCTGTAGAGAATCAAACATTGCGTGAAAGCGTCCCGACAGCGAGCAACGAAGGTTAAGCCAGTTAAACTATGCGTCTGCCTTCCTGGTTGCCAAGTCCTCTATCGAGGGTCGTTTTGGAGCGACTATCCCAGTGCGACCGGAACTAGCGTACAAGACCTCGGCCTCGCCAAGGGTACCAGGAGTGTAGTCTGCGACAGTGCCGGGCTTGTAAATGTTGCATTGAGGATCAAAGGTGGATGACGGGAGTTGGACAAGGTCGGATGGGGTCTTGGTGAGATACAGACGATGCAATGCGTCCTCGGCGGCCTGGGGGTCGAGGATGAGGACAGGAGGAAAGGAGGGGAGATTTCATACCCTGTACTCTGCCATTTTGAGCGAACTACCAAAACCTTCGCCGAGCTTGTCCTCGCCAGAGTAGATGCCCACAACGAATATTGGCGAATTTGAAAACCGGCCGGTCTCCTTCAAGAGTCTGGGAGGGGTGAGCGCGCGGGGGGACGAATTTAGAAGGCAAGTTCACCTTGATCTAGGTCGTTCCCTGGCGAATTTTGCGACGGTCTCCATAAGAGCGCGTTTTGGGTCACGGAATTTCAACATGGAGCGCAGGTCGACCTGGCGGGCGAGGAAAAAGGAATGGACGAACTTGCGGGCGGTGGAGAGGGACCTCTCTTGGTAGACGAGCGCGGTCAGTGCGCGGGGAATGGAGGCGAGCGCGTCGGAATGGAGGAGGGGAGGGGACGTGGACGTGGAGGGCTTGGATGGGTGTCAGCGGGACGGAAGGGTGAGCGCGTAGGCGCACCTGTCTGTGCCAGCGGAGGAGCGGGGTGGCGCCCATCTCCTGGGCGACGCTGGCGCAGGAGAGGGGGCCGACGTGGGCGCTGACCGCGGCCTTGAGGACGCGGGTGGGGAGGTGCGGGTAGGCGGCGTGGAGGTGCTCGGAGGCGAAGAGGCCGAGGAGGGAGTTGCCGAGCGCGGCGAGGTCCGCGTTGGTGGGCGGGGGCGGGCTGGCGGGGTAGTACTTGGCGTGGAGCTGGAGGAAGGACTTGTGCGTGCACGCGCGTCGGAGCGCGTCCGGGGCGTGTGCGACGGCGCCGAGGCCGACGCGGTGGGCGAAGGCGGCGAGGGCGGTCGGGGGCGGGGGCTGGAGGGCGGCCCAGGCGTGCGGGTCGAAGCGGGGAGGGAACTCGCGCAGGTTGGCAGCGGACACGGCCAGCTTCGTGTAGCAGCGCCTCATCGCACACGAAAAAAACAAAGGAGAACAAGGACCGGCAATGTCCGAACAGACCCAGCACCGTCCATGGCGGTCTTGTCGCTCCCGTTGACGTTCACCAACTCGTTCTGGACGCAGGACTACCGCGGCGGCCTCGACGTCCTCTTCAGCAAGCTCGAGCAGGTCAGGTTCACCCCCCGTCGCCGCCCAGGTCCTCACCCTCTCCCCCAGGGCGTCGCAGAGAACGACGAAATCGTCGCATTCATCAGGGTAGCTTGTCTGGCTGCCTGCTCCCCGTCCTCCCTCTCACCCTCCTCCAGGCGCGTGCAAACGCAGAGGATCAGCTCGCGACCGTCTTGCTCGCCCTCCCCACCACCACCTCCCAAAGTATGTGCTCACAATGTCCGCACGTGTCCGGCACCACGACCGCCCCCCCACAGATGGCTTCAACAGAGACGACGGCGCCTCCCTTCTCATGGCGTTCCGCGGCCTCCAGGCAGAGACCACCGCCCAGGGTCAGATCCACAAAGTCATCGCCAAGGACCTCTTGACCCTCGTCGTCGAGCCGTTCAACCTCTGGGCCCAGAGTTACAGGGTATTTGTCTCCCTGCGTCCACCGCCTCCCGTGACCTTGACCTTGGCCAAACAGGAGAGGCTTTTCTCGAGAAAGACCACCGCGTTCAACAATTGGTTGCGCTATTACGATGACGCGCAAAAAGAGGTCCGTCCATCTCCCGCCCGCACCGCTTCCCTCTCCAGCTTCCCAAATATAGGTCATCAAGTTGAAGAACGCGTACCTCGCAAAAACCCGTCGGGCGGACGAGGCCGAGGACGAGTATGCCTATCCGTCTTCTATTTTCCGCATGTTCACCCATTCCAAGCGCTAAATTTGCACCAAACAATGATCTCGGCGATCACTATACTACTTCTCCGCGACTCGCCCCACGTGACCCCCGCACTCCCAAACGGTCTGCCACCGTTTCCGAGCGTATCGCCCAGAGATTCAAGGAAATTCAGCGCAGAGGCGTCGCGTCTTCGGTCTCTACCACCACGTCCGATGCTGCCGGTCAAACCACTGACGAAAGCCAACAAGACGAAGAGGAAGAGTCGCCAAAGATCGACAAGGGCAAGGGCAAAGCCGTCGAACAGCATTCCCCAGTCCTCCCGTCGTCTCCTCCTCCCATGTCACCCCCCCTGCCACCATTAAAGGCTGACCCAGCGACCCCACCCGCCCCTACTCTAGTTCTTTTGGCTGGACTCTCCTTGCCACCATCTGCCGTATCTAACCTCCTCTCACGTGCCGCCGCAGAACTCCCTCTCCGGCCCGTCCGTTTCCCATTGATTGGAGAATATCCCGACTGTTTCTCGGGCTCCGATTTTGTTGAGTGGCTGAACAAGAACGTGCCTGGTTTTGGCGGCAATATTGAATTGGCAGAGGAAGGCGCCAGGGATCTCACTGAAAGAGACGGTCTTCTTCGCAGGGTTGGCGAGCTTGGTAACCAGTTTGAACATGCCGACGATGTATACTATCAATTCCGCCCCAAAGTCGGTGACCCACTCGTGTTTCCGCGATCCTCCTTACACTTTACTACAGGCATTTGACCTCGAGGCAAAGTCGTCAGAGGTTTCAGCCATCTCGACGAGGAGAAGCCAGATCGCCGACAATCTACTGAAGCGTTCCGGCGACCTGGTCAGCGTAGTATCAAAAGCCTTCAACCCCAACTCTCCGAATGAGCCCGCACATCTCAGGCTGCGTAACGAGGCCGATGAAGCAGATAAATTGTACCGAGTCGCTGTCAGGAAACTCGACAGACAGCGGCTTGGACTGGAAGAGAGAATCGAGGAATTGCTAAAGATTCTCCAGAGGTGGGAATTGGAGCGCCTTGCGGCAGTCAAGACTGGTACGTCGCTCTTCCGGTCGCTGTCGTTCATATTTACAATTGATCGTTCTTGCCCGTAGTCCTCCTTCAGTACCATGGAACCTTGGCAAATTTACCAAAGGCGTTTGAACCCACACTTGATAAATCTGGAACGCTTATTGCGTCATACCAACCGGATTCGGACTTGACTGCTCTTATGGAGCGCTACCGTACGGGTCCTTTCCGTCCCGTGCCTCAGCTCTACGAGTCCGTTGCCCACGATGAGTCGGATGTCGTATTTGGCATCGACCTCCGCAAGTGGGCAGAAGGTGGCTGGGACGCTCTCACGTCTGGCGAAGGAAAAAAGGAAACGGTCCCTCCTGTTCTCACTGCGCTATTGGATGCTTTGACTGAATCTTATACAAGACTACCCGATGACAGCGGTGAGCTCCCAAAATGGGGACGTCACCGTGATCTGATCCATCCCTTCCAGAAAAACGGAAAGCTTGGATTTATGAAGTGCCCCTTCCGGCTCTCCATCATCTCCGCGAAGCTCTGAACGCAGTTCCCCCTGGACAACCGTTCTCGTCTGAGATGCTTGCCAAGTATGACGCACCCGTCCTTGCCGGTTGTATCAAACTGTGGGCGTTGGAACTCGACCCTCCGCTAGCATTATGGGAAGGCTGGGATGAGATAAGGAAATTATATCCGACAGTTGGCTCAGCGGCCAAGGCGGACGGGGAGCCATCTGAAGAACAACACTTGCTGGACCTTCAAACAGCCCTTCAACGGCTTCCCAAAGTCCACCTCTATGTCCTGGACGTCTTGGTGACACACCTTCGCACCTTGATTGTTTCGACCACTGCTGAAGAATCAGCTGATGTCTACCTGACGAAACTTGCGTTGTCAAT
This sequence comes from Heimioporus aff. retisporus, assembly GCA_038094615.1. NCBI lineage: Eukaryota > Fungi > Basidiomycota > Agaricomycetes > Boletales > Boletaceae > Heimioporus > Heimioporus aff. retisporus. Next base: position 8,189 of record JBBPUI010001090.1, on the reverse strand, counting down.
AGGTCGAAGTAAGCACTTGTCGTGGAACCCGATTCAACCGTGACTAAAGTTGTTATTCCGCCCAGCAATTATTCGACCGAAGACTGAGACGGAGTTATCTATTCAAGATCGCCACCCTACGCGTGAGTGGGCTGTTTCACTCTGCTCGTTTGACACTTACGCTGTACAAGTCTTTTTCCTTGACCTCCTGGAAAACTATGATGACATCCTACCGCCTACTATTGCCAAAAAGCAGCGCGAGGCGGAGCGGCGTGTGCCGGTTAGAAAGCGTACTGCGCCGGTCGACATGCGGATGAGCCGGAGCAGAATCTCCGTGGGGGCCCCCACGAGGGAGATCCTCGCCGCCCAGCAGGCAGCGCAAAAGCTCGTCTCCCCACCGGCGCACGGGAAGAACGTTGGACCGGCCTCTCTGCCCACGACGCAGACGAAAACCGAAGAGCCTGCCGATGCGACTGAGCCACAAGCGACTACAGCCCCTGCGTCGGAGCAGGCGGTGCAAGAGGACGATACGCCTCCTCGACCCGCTTTCAGAGAACCCCCACCCGAGACGGAGGACATGCCACCTCGTCCGACGTTCAAGGAACCGCCCCCTGAAGTGGACGATGCACCGCTCGCGCGGCCCACGTTTGTCTCGCCGCCTGCGTCACCTCCGACCGCAGAAGAGAAAACGACGCCTTCTCCGGCCGTTGCGGTGACTCCCGCCACACCACAGAACCCTATCAAGTCACTGAGGCGTAATTCGGCCTTTCGTTCTGGAAGTGCATCTCCGGTCCCCGTTCAGCCGCGTAGTCCCTCGCCGTCCGTGAATACGGGCGGTGAATCCGCCGCCGAAGACCAGCCCTTGAGCGCTGCCAGGTCGGGGCTGTCGAGACACACTTCGGGTCAAGGCGCGCTCCGTGGACCTCGTCTTTCGAGGGGTCCGAGAGCACAAGGTGGTGGTGTGAGCGGGATGATTGCCAATATCAACAACCGGACAGCAACAACCTCACCTCCACCGGCTCCAGGCTACAAGAGGTTGTCTGGAGGCGCAGTTCGTGCTGCCAGTGGAAGCGCAGATGCAAAGAGGGGCCTCGGTCGTGCCTCTGGTGGGTTATCCCGACGAACTATGGCGAGTGATGCTGAAGACGAGGTGGTAGACAAATAATTATGGACGAAGTACTGGGTCTTGGCTGGAGAGTGCAGATACCAAATTTACAGTACTTATGATATGCATGCTCTATGGATCCCTTGCGCAGCTGTTATCGTGAAACGACACATCAAAGTGTGACAAATGGTTACATGAAACATAACGTACATTAGAGTCAATATAAGATGATACAGAGCAGAAGTACAAGCAAAAGTGGCCAGTGACATATCTAAACTTCCTGCGAAGCACCGTCTTTCTTCCCCTTGTTGGATTTTGAAGGCAATAATTCTGGGTTGATAAAGGGCACAACACCACCTTGGCTGATGATGACATCTCCTAGAAGTTTATTTAATCTAGAATGGCAGTTAGTCATCATGCTCCCGTAAATCTTCAGGATACCTCACTCCTCATCGTTCCGGATAGCAAGCTGGAGGTGACGAGGCACGATACGTTGTTTCTAATGAAAGGGTAAGCGACATTCGCCCGACACACAACGCAGCGTCATACCTTGTTATCACGAGCGGCGTTTCCGGCCAACTCGAGGATCTCCGCAGCCAAATACTCGAGGACTGCAGCAAGGTACACTACTCACCCGTTAGTAACGGGCTCCACCAAAGCCATCATGGACATACCGGGTGCGCCCGCACCGACACGTTGAGCATAGTTCCCCTTCTTCAGCAACCTGTGGATACGGCCGACAGGAAACTGCAAGCCGGCTTTCGTTGAGCGAGACTGTGCCTTTGCATCGCCACCCGTCTTTCCAGAAGAAGACTTTCCACTGCAATTTCTGAGTGCCATGGACCACGGCAGGGGGGGTCAACTCACGCTTTTCCCTTTCCAGACTAATTTTACGCGAGTCAGTGCGGGTACGACGGGAGAGCACAACAAAACGTACCATCGTAAGAGGGTGCAAGTGGGGGGGAAGCAAGAGTGCATCCTGTAGTGCGCGACGCGACTGGTATTTAAGGGTGGTGTTTAGGGCGGAGTTACAAAGACGGCATCAACGCGCTTAGCACGTGACCGACATGATCAATTTTACCCGAAAAGGCAATTTGGTGTGGTTCCAGTTCAACTTGTCCTTGCGGTCTGCACCTGTTCGAAACCTTCGCGCGTTCAACTCCGCACTCGCCTCCGATCCAAACCTTTCCTCTTTCTTTTGTTTCTACCCCTCTCGGCAGTCCATCTGCCCGTCCATGTCGTCCTCACCCGCTGGGCCCCCCGCAGGAGTATTGCCCACACCCCCGTATACACCCCCATTGACGCCAACGCATGACCAGGTTCGTGCATTGTCATCAGTGCACTCTGAACCCCTCAATGTATCGCTTACAAGACTATGCTGGTTTAGGTAGTCGTTTTATACGTTGTATGTGAAACGGAACCGTGGTTCAATTTACTTGTCGTTTAACGAGCACCCCAGACTGTCGTTTATGCCGTTGTCATTTTCGGCGTATGGAATATTCCCGGCGCCCGGACTCTGATTAATCCGTTAAAGCTGTTCACCATCGGCTGGCATGAGCTTTGTCATATCATCGCAGTGCGTGTCTGCTACGATTGCCCATCGCAGATGGCACTCATCTTGTCTTTGCATCGGCCTCATCCGTTAGGCAGTCCTGACTGGCGGAACTATATTGTCCGTCACCATCGATCCATACCTCGGCGGAGCAACGCTCGTAGAGGGTGGCAAACCAATGATAATATTGCCCGCTGGATACATTGGTTCTACCATTTTTGGTGGCGTATTCATGTTGGGTGGTTTCGATACCTTAGTGGCCAAAATACTCAGCTTCGTGCTCGGTCTTGGACTGGTCACCCCGCTCGTCCTCGTTCGCGATAAACTGTAAGAAATTAATACCGCTCAATTTATCCTGTTTTTCATCAGCTTACCCACTGAAGCACTATACTACTCACACTTCTCTACGAAGGTCTTTTAGTTGGATTCTGGTTCATTGGTCACGCGTACGTGATTATTCGGTCCATCGCTCGCCCATTTCTCATTGTTTCACAGCCAAGCACTCAGGTGGTACTGTTTATTTGTTGGCGTAATGAAGTCGGTGTTTTCGCTTCTCGTCTGCCTCTGTTCTCACTTTTTTTTCAGTGTTTTCTTTGTTGTCTGTAAGTGCACTCTGTATGATGGTGGCTTCACATGAGATTTCCTTGCAGGGGACATTGCAGATGATAAATTTTTTCGCAAGGTTAACGACTCCGATTGCACGCAATTTCACATCATGTTTCCCCGTATCTCCGCTCACTGTAAGAATACTCATTCGTTCCGTGATCGATCATCTCACGGTATCCGGCAGTTTGGGCAATCGTATGGTTGATGTTCGAAGTTGGCGTGTGCATATCGTTCTTGTTCATTGGGTTGGCCTCGTTCAAGGTGAGCCGAGTTCCTGTCTTGTCATCATACGTAGACTTAGTTGTTGTATAGCTTACTACTGACCAGATGGACGCTCAGGCAGGTGAGCAGACACGTCGTGCATCATTTCCCATGTCTTATGGTCGTTTTAGCCAACTTTCTTCCAACTTGAACCATGGCTCCCTGGTGAGACACGATAATCGGCTCGGCCTCGACAGAAACTATCGCATCTTTCATCCATACGGCCTCTCGTTAACTACACGATCAAGAAGCACGATTGCAGATGTATCTTTGGTCTTCACTCAACCATCTATATCACGCTTGCATTGGAAAATGACTTTCACTTGCTTTCGCCTTTGGACGATCTGTAAATTAATGTAGCTATCTATTGACCGCAGGTGGTACGTGATGGCCAGATCCAAATAGACGTCAAGTGTTGGTCTGCGTTTCGCTATCGATTCTGGGACCTAGTTGTTATCGAAGCGCGAGTAATATGATACAATAAGTTGAAGCGAGAACGTGCCACGTTACAGACATGCAAATGAAACAGAGAGGGGTTAGTACGTGCAACGATATCATCTACGAGCCGCTCGCCGTATGAGACCAGCTATAAGTAGCGTGCCTACTGCAGCTATGCCCCCGGCAAGTGCCATTCCAACGTAGCCTTCTGTGATTGAACGCTCCATCAGGGTCGGAACGCCTACAATTGAAATCACAAACCTTTCGTGACAGCTTGTTCGATGAGAGACGCCAAACTCTGAGCTTGGAGATTCGTCGGCTCTTTCTCCAATAAGATATCTGCGGTCAACAGTCAGGGTGCAGCAGACACATGATCGGTTGCGCTGACCATTAAAACTCTTCGCATCTGCGTAGTTGCCCATCTTGTAATATCCGAGCGCAAGATAGTACAGACACTCTCTCCGTCGTGTGGGCTCCGTTCGGTAAATGTCTGCCAACACATCAGCGGCAACGCCTTGACAGGAGAAGCTGAAACATGCCTTGCAGCAGCCGGACGCCTTCAACTTGATGCTCGCGGACCGGGCTCTTTACCAGACCCCAGGCATAGTTAAACTTGGTCTGGACTGTGACATGGGACTGGGCCAGTTCTTTCTGGTACTGTAGTCGCAGCACCTGAGGAAGCGCCAAGTAAGCGTTGCTGCCAGAAGTCATCAGACAGACGCACCTCGAGCTCGTCAAAAGACAAAGAGACCTGGGCGTCGGCGGCGTAGGGAAGGTCAGTAGGCATGGCAGAGCAGGACGGAGCTAGTCAGAGACTGCGGTGATCGCGAAGGACTTGTCGAAGGTGCACGGGGTCCTGCTGCTGATGTCAGCACTTTCCAGGATACGCCGTGCGGAAGTTTTCGTGGTTGGACAACAACCACATTCAACGAGCAGCGCAGCACGGAAAAAGTCACAGCCATGGCAGACACAGCCGGTAAGTCGAAACATCATACGACTGCAGTCTTCACAGGTAGCCATATATGCCAATTCGTACTCAATCAGAGGTACTTGGCTTCTTCGCGCTTACCGCTCTACATTCTTCTGGCCAACAATGAGCTCATAGTGCATTGTAGCATCTCTGCACTATGATTCTTTCCCCCCCTTTTTTGTCAGCTAGCTCTCCTCGTGGATGTCGCTCGCACGCCAAAATGCTGGCTTCAGCAACAGCACACATTACTTACGCAAACTACTTTTTCTTGTTTTTTGTTTAGACCGCATCGACCGTGGATACCGCGAGGACCGCGAACGTCGAAGGCATGACGACGGACACCACAGAGACCGTGATTTCAGGGATAGGGATCGGGATGGCCACCGAGACCGGGAAAGGGACAGAGACCGCTACCGCCGCGACGACAGGCGTAACACTCCCCGCGACCACGGTGGACGTGCAAGAGATTTCGAGGACCACAGACGTCCTCACGACGAAGATCGCCGCCGTGACCATCGACGTGAGGAAGAACATGCTCCCCGTCGTGGCCGCGTTGAAGATGGTGGTTCTCCTCATCGACGCGGTGGTCGCGGAAGGGGAAGAGATGGACTTGGCACCCCAGAGAGACGCTCCCCGACACCCGAGGGTGCTGTTCCGTTATCCCAACGAAAACGAAAAGCATCAGGTTGGAATGTCCATGCTCCTGGATACGAGCAATACTCTGCGATGCAGGCGAAGCAAACAGGCAGGTTTTTTTACCCGTAAAACTTCTAATTTTCACCTTCTCGACCCGCAGGGCTTTTCAATTTACCCGGCGCTAATCGCACCCAGGTGCCACCAATTCTTGGCATTGCCGGCCTTCCACCTCCTATTCCTGTACAGACGTTCGGCATGGGGATTGGCAGCAACCCCAACCTCTCCAGGCAATCGCGTCGACTTTACATTGGCAGCATTACTTCCGACGTCAATGAGCAAAACTTGGCTGATTTCTTCAATTCCAAGATGATTGAGATGGGTATTGGTACAGGTGGTCCCGGAAATCCTGTCCTTGCCGTCCAGTGCAACTACGAAAAGAACTATGCTTTTGTGGAGGTAACATATAATCCTGTACCGTTGGTCACGCCCACTAATCACAATTTTAGTTCCGCAGCGCTGAAGATGCTACAGCCGCTATGGCATTCGATGGTATTATCTTCATTAACGGCCCGCTCAAAATCCGTCGCCCCAAAGACTATGGTGGAGTTGAAATCACTTCAGCTAGCGTTCACGTTCCAGGAGTCGTGTCTACCAACGTACCTGATTCAATCAACAAAGTATTTGTTGGTGGACTCCCAACTTATTTGAATGAAGAGCAAGTACAGGAACTTCTGAAGAGCTTTGGAGAACTCAAAGCCTTCAACCTTGTTCGGGAAAATGGCAACGGACCCTCGAAGGTTAGTAGTATTCGTCCCGGCGCTCATTGCAATGTCTAACCTGCTCCTAGGGATTTGCATTCTTCGAATATGTCGATGCCACTGTTACTGACGTCGCCATTCAAAGTTTGAACGGGATGGAACTCGGAGACCGCTATCTGGTCGTTCAGAGGGCGTCTGTTGGTGCGAAGCCCGGCGTACCGAACCTCCCCTATGATCAATTCCCAGAAATCCCTCGACCAATCATGCCGGCTGGCGAAAATAACACTGCTGATGCACGGATTCTCCTCATGTTGAACATGGTTACAGCCGAGGATCTCATTGACGACCAGGAATACGGTGATATCTATGAAGATGTCAAAGAAGAATGTTCCAGACATGGACCGGTCGAGGATCTCCGCATTCCCCGACCTCTCAAGAAAGACAAGTCTAAATGGGCCCCTGGAGAACTGGGCGTGCAGTCTGCCCTCGACGCCCAACGTGCGGATGAGGCTGCGGGAGTTGGAAGGGTATATGTGAGGTTTGCTAGTGCCTCAGGTGCGCAAGGTGCTCTTAAGGCTCTGGCAGGACGATCATTTGCTGGCCGCTCTATCATTGCAACTGTCCTTAACGAGGACAGCCAGACCACTCCCCCTCTCAACATCATTTTTGCCCCCCAGCCTGATGCCCCTCCTCCTCTCCCCGAGTAGTAAGCTGCGCCACATAGGCTACAGTTGTTTTTGTAATGTCAACAACAGCCATATCTCGCACTCTGTATTGGTTTCTTGTTCCTATGGTAATCCAGTTGGGAATCAAAGTTGTAATCACTGTGGGACTCGTTCGCCCGCCTCAAGCATGGTTCGGTTGCCAGCATCACCAGCATCAATTTACAAGACCCGCTCGTTCTTGACGCACCCGAGTTGAATGAGATCCAATCACATCTTGCACGAGCCATAGCAACGGACAGCTAAGTAAACGAGATGTGCACGCACAGCTACAGTAAATGTATGAAACACGCGTCTTCCACTGAGGGGCAAATTGCAAGACGTCGAACCAGCCTAGGGAATATACACAATAACCTCACCATGTAGACCAGAAAGAGCCACGGTGCTTATATGGGCGTTTGACGGCCGCGCTGACGGTCGGCACGCCTTTGCTCGATCTGGGGGAAATTCAGGGGGACCGTCGGAAAAAAAAAAAAAACAACATGGAGAGATGGTGCATACCCACGCCTGCTTGCAGTCTCTGTAGGCCTGGAAGTACGCCATGCATCTGTCGCGGTTGTAGCCGTTCTGGTCCATGCAGGCGAGCGACGCTTTGGACGCGTCCTCGCAGGGGCTGTGAGAGTGGGTTTAGGTCGCGCGTGCATGGGGACGATCACGGAGTCATACTCTGTGTATTCCGTGTAGGACTTCCGAGCCTGGGGACCGATAACGAGTGAGAATGGTGACTAGAATGGACGGAAGGGCATGACACACAGAAAACTTGGCGTAGTAGTCCTTTGGCTTTACATTTTGCTGCGGTGATGGTAGAGGGGTCTCCGAAGACATTGTGGATAAATGGGTGTATGGTGAAGTATTGGTCCCACGACATGGTCATCACGCGACATGATACAATCTGATTCAGTAAAAGTAGCTACTGAGAATTCAAGTAGCTCGACATTATGCCCTCGGTGGAGGGGTAAATCACAAGAAAAACGTTCGCCTCGTCGTTTCCAGCTCGGACTTGTAGTCCCAAGTATGAGCACCAGGCTGGGATGCGAATATACACCACAAACCTTCCATTGCCATAGGAAATCGTTGTCTTTTGGGGGATCAAGTGTTGCATCACCGTCATCTCGTACCTCTTCTGCAGGTGACTCATGGGTGGCTTCTTCCGCTTCGTCTG
>JBBPUI010001089.1:0-12309 GCA_038094615.1 Heimioporus aff. retisporus | reverse complement strand
GTCCTGACGGAAGACAAGAAGACGCGGAAGCAATCCTCGGGTGTGGTGATAACGGTGTCTAGTATGTCCCCCGTTCAATATCTTTGATAGCTATTTTTGCATCACCCACGACTGCGCTGCGGTATCAGTCATGGGCGAGTATCTACACAGGTTTGGTGTACCGTTTTTGGTTCGATTGTGAATTGCGTCGTAGAGGCCAGGTTCAGTTGCGGTTGCGGAATTGCGGCGCAGTGACATGGACGTATTGCATAAAAACACTTGGAGCACAAGGCGGAACCGTTCCGAAGTGACGAATAACCGCCATTGGCGATCGCAAACCGGAAGGCCCACGGACAGACCGGAAAACTCGGACCGACTCACGCCTGCCTGTCAACGCAATAGAATAGCCCCATATGAGCTTGATCCGTTGCGGTCACCGCGGGACGACCAAGCCGGTGTCACCCTCAGTGACAATGGCCGCGTACGAGATTACATGAGGCCGCATGTCACAGCGTTACACTGACGCAAACTTGCGCCTTGCGTCAGACTTGGTCTCACTGAGCGGACTCGGTGACCGCAAGCACAGTATACCGCCGGAATCATAAAATCGCTTCCTTGGAAAGTGGTGTGCGGTTGCCATGCATTCGTATAGCAAAATCCAATGTGACAAACTCGGGCCGCGCGAGGTAACCAACCATACATAACGATTGTAAGTTCACTAAAACACACGTATCAACGGCAGACAAGTGCCCCCGGTCGTGGGAACCATTAAGAATCGACCGACTATTCATGTAGCGAGTCGATCAAAAAATTCGAGGCGTAAATTTCCTGCCACATGTCTCGAGGGCGTGTTCGACGACCTTCATGGCCTGCAAAACGCGCTCTTCCTCGAAACGGCGACCGATCACTTGCACACCTACAGGCAACCCGTGCATGGCTTCCGCATCATAGACGGAATATGCTCCTTTGGGAACTATGCCCATCTGTTTGTATTCTTCGCTGTCCAGGAAATCCTTCGGCAGCGCATCGATTGTCTTGTCTACAAAAGTCACCGGGAGGACTCCGGCAACGCAGTCGACCTAGGCATGTTGGCTTCAATCAGGCAGACAAGGTAGCAAAGGGAAATGCAGCACGCACGATATTACATATCATGGCCGGTGCGGCGGTCATCAGAGTGACTTGCTCGGCTGTACCTGTTGGTATGGCGGGTAGGGGGTGAGGCACACTGAGGACAAAGTCCACGCCGTGCGCATCCCAGGCATCATACCATTTCTCCCGATATTCATCGCGTGCGATAACGAGTTTCCGCTCTTCAGTTGCTGTCTTGGAATGAGTGTTCTCAACAAGAGACGCATACAGCTGATCTCCGAAGTAGGAGCGGGTAACCATAGCAATGAATTTCTTGATGAACAACGGCGACCTCAGGAGCGACTTGATGTCACTCATGACAGGGTCCAACCTTTCGTCGTTGCGCAAAGGTGCGAAGCAAACAGCTCCTGTCCGAAATTCAGAATCATCATGAGAATACATGGTAGCATGATGCTCGCCTGCGTCGGAGAAGCACAATTGCAAACCGATGCCGAAACCATCAAGAATGGGCGGTGGGGCGCTGAGAAGATTGTTAAGCCTCAGTGATGGCCCACAAATGGGCGATAAGATACCCACAATTTGACTACCTCGTGGCCTTGTTTCATTAGGGCGTCTGAAACCCACTCCAGGGCTCGACGGCAGGCTGGAGTCGGCGCGACAATTCCTATCAAAAATAGCTTTTTGGTTTTGACACCAACGACGGATTCCGTGATAGCTACCATCTTCCCATATGACCCCCCACCGTAACGGTTTACCTTGAAGATCAACCGACCTCCAAGGTAACGGAACACACTATCGCGAAGCTTAGATCACACGCCTGTCGGAGACGCAAATGTTCTCACCGTATGATCATAATTCCATGGGCACATATCAATGGTCCGCTTCCAGAATTCTTCCAGGTCGTCCAAACGCCGCGCCATTGGGGAGCACGAAGTACCGATAAACTCTTGACCAGGAAGCGGCGGAGATGTGCCCAAGGCTGGAAACCTACCAATGGATGATCGCATACCGTATATACCGCAGCAGTGTGCAGGCCATCGAACGCTGCCACCTATATCCGTGCCAATCTCAATGAGGCTACCTCGACCAGCCAGAAGAGCAGCACCGCCGCCTGTTGATGCGCCGCTGACATACTTGGCGTTGTAGGGATTGCTTGTGCGGCCAAAGAGGTCCGAGGAAGTTTCCAGGCCAAGAAGACCGGGAGGCGTCGTTGTTTTTACATGGATTATGGCACCAGAATCCTGCAAAAGTCGGACAATGGCAGCGGAGGAGGACGCAGGTTTGTTGACCCGCGACGAATAGCCAACTGTTGTATCATAACCCTTGACGTCGATGCAGTCCTTAATGCTGACAGGTACACCAGAAAGTAGCTGGGTGGATTCGCGAATACCCAGAGCAGATTCTTGTCGGGTTGGTGATGATCCGCCCGTTGACTGAACCAACATGACGGCAGCGAGACAGTTTGTTGCCTTCTGAGCCGACACAGCTTTCTTTCCATAGGCTTCCAGGATCGCAGACTTGGAAAGGATACCGGCCCCATGTCGCTCGACGAGCTCACACAAAGACAGATCGAGGATCCCGTTGTCGTCTTCTGTGCAGTTCTCCGAATAAGAAGGGGGGAGAGCGTCAAGTTGATCCTGGAGTTGCTGTTGTTTAGCAATACTGGGTGCTATCAGACGGTATCAAGAAGAAAGGTGGAGTGGTCTCACCAATCCCTACGATGAGGAGATAAAAAGAACATGGTGAACAACCGGGAAAACAGGGATAATCACCGTTTATGAAGGGCAGAGAATCATAGCTTCATAATTTGAAGGGTGGCGTGAGTGAAATCGTTGAGTGACAGGGTGTTCAATGAGTACTTTTCGGGGACTCGTCAAGTGGGATATCAGAAGCAGTTCGAACTGTCAAACCCGATCTTGAAATCTTCGTCGACGGGCGGGAGTGCAAAAGACAAACCAAAGAAAGATTTCAATACTGAAATGCCGATCTGCACAAGCGAATACTAGTAGCGAGGTTGGACACTGTCGAGTCGCCGGCTAGCTTGTGACGGTGTTCGGATGTTATGATCCGGTACATGGAACAGCATGCCAGCAAACTTCTTTCTGCACAGTACATGTAACTGTTTGGAAGTCCTGCATCAATCAGTAAAACAGCCGTATACTGACAGTTAATTAATTGTGGCCCAAAGGATGGGCGGGAAACACCGAACAGATAGGATGTATGGTTTAAGCTCACTTGATATCGCGAACAATATGCCAAGTCTTACGCGCCTTTTGCTTCATTGATACTCGGTGTTAAGGTGATCGTAGCGGCGAGCGGAGAAGTCCCCGGCTCTTTTCGTCATTAGGTAATCACAGCCACAAAAGTAGAAAAATGTTCGCGCGGTACAGGCAGGTCACGTGATACAATGGTAACACGTCAACAAGCATCGACAAATGCGCGTCACGGCTCATTCAACGGCCTCCCTCGCGACCAAGTCCAAGTCCTGCCATGCTGCTGTCTAGTTTGCACTCGTCTAGTCCATTTTCTGCGACATGCTCCACTCCGAGTCGTTCATCCTACTATAGTGCGCGCAGTCACCAGCCCCTCAACTCTTCCCCGCTCGCATCTCCATCTTACTCCTCTCCGACACACCATGCGCAAGAACGACGTCGCGCACAGTACAAGTCGACCACATCATCCCGTCTATCCGCCGCGCAAGCTTCTGCGAAACTTCTCTTTCGTACCGGAGGCCAACCTCCCCCAGCAGATCCGCAAAAGACCTTCCTCAAGGGGCGCTTCCAGGCTCAATTCAGAGAAAACGCACAAAAGCTACGCGAGCGGGCCGTCAGTTCGCGGAGAAGCAGCGACATGTGTTCCGATCTCTTCATGGACTGTGAGGACGAAGAAGAAACGGATGATGTAATTATGCAAGATGAGGTGTGCCACCACGTAGGGCTTCCGTCGATGTTGCTTATGTACATCGGATGCAGCTATTCCGAAGAATCATGCAAAGCGCTAGCCATAAGGCGAACCATGCGTACCGTGTCTCTTACGCCCTTGAAGTGGGCTCTTCGTTTGATCCGGATATGGAGGATGCCACCCTATGGGAGAACGAGTTACAAGGCAAGTCAGTCAGGGATGCCGTCTCATGTCTGCTTATTCCCGTCCCCAGAACAAAAGTCGAGTAGCACGGAACCAACTCCTGATGATCTGGAAGAACAAGAGCTGGAAGAATATGCGGCGCTTGCGGATTTTGCGGATATTGACCTATCGATCGACAACTGGGTCGCGCTGAGTGATCTTGGCGACGAGTCACTAGATTCGATCGCTCAATATGGAGGGTCTTGCGAGCCGAGTGACATGGACGTGTCGTGACCTTTTTGTCTGTCTGGTTGCTTCGATTATTGTATGTATTGATACTCTTTTGCTACTAGCGATACGGAATTGTCTGGTAATGCATGTGTGGTAACCTGGAGGATCCTTTCTGTTCCTTGTCCTTTGAGGTCAAATCAATCGGCATGCCAGCATCCGCTAGGTGCCTTGCAGACTTCAAGAACGATCTTGGCACAGGATAACTCCGACATAGCCAGCAGTCTGAATGATTTTGCCGAGATCGATGTTAGGACTGGACCGGTTTTGGAGACTATTATCGGTCTATTGATAAGGTTACGACAGGGTTCCTACTTTAGCATTAATTCTGCAGAAACTGTTCAGTCCAGGCTATTGTTCCTTTCCACCATCCACTCTTATTCATCGGATTCCTTCCCCACCTTGACGCAGCATCATGAAGCCGAAACGTCGTCCAATGGGACAAAAGTCGTCACCATCCAAGGGCTACTTGTTGATCTGTAACGCATCGGCGCCTGCATGTTGAGGGTCAACCGTGATACCATAATTACAGTCAATCTGTCGTGTATCGGCGGATGCGAGGTATCTTGCACGTCAGATTCACCTCTGCCAGTAAAGAGACGCCGAATACTGACGAATTGACGAGGATACAAGCGATCTGCTTGTAATGGGCCTGGACAGACGAAGCCGGTCCGTTGTTGCGATAACGACACCAAATCGATTGCTTACGTTTGCTGCCTGAATTCCTAATGCTTCAGATTCCTGCTTAATAGCAATCGAAAAAGTGGTAACCCACCACAAGTAAAGTGATTATGTTTGCAACATTCCCAGCAGAAAGAATTCTGCTCACAAGCTCCATAAAGTTCGGACACTCATTGCATAAGGAAACAACTTACACAAAATACATCAAACCTACGCACAGGATAACGTGTTAGATTGCATATGGCCTTTTCACAAGAGCCGACAGACCGTCACGTAACAGGAGATCTACGAGTGAATGGTCACCCAGCATGAGCCTTCTGATACTGCATGACTTCCACATAGTCAGGACAAAGATGAAAACATCAAACGATAGTCGACCGCCCCATGCGACAGCAATGTCTGTAACAAACGGACCTCGTAGTCAGTTGAAAGGAGTAGTAGCTTTTGATACACAGATCTAAGACGTACGTAAATATAGGCTGTGAAGGAAGTCATTGCTTGTGTGTAAGATGGTGCTCAAGGCTCACATTTTTGAAATACGATTTGCATAAATATTTGAAGAAGTACAGCTCATAATTTCGTTGGTGAGTTCTTCCCGGGAAGGGAAAATGAAGAGAGCCCACTAGCGTATGCTATGAACGGACCAACACCATGTGAAGAAACAGACTTACAGAGGCATAACCCAGAAGGGCAAATGCAACGATGCACAGAGTGGCTAATACAACGCGGCTTTTCTCGTACAGCGCGTAAACACGTAACGTCATGATGACTATACCGTCATGCAGCTGTTTGATATGGCTCAGCGCTACGAACATATTAGCTTACCTCCGCTCAACACTTGGGTAATCACGATCCCGACCTGTCCGGTGATTTCCATGGGAGCGCAGCTGAAGTAACCGTAATTTTCTTCCACTTTGCTAGATGATGAGTCAGCTTACATCTAGGTTGAGACCTTGGTGAACGAAAGAAAGAGAGGGGGGAGTATCGCGTACCGATTTGTTACTAGGTATCGCCTCAACAAAGACTTGTGTAATGAGCAGAATATGGATGCAGAAAGCGAAATAGCGATTTGATAGGAAGAGTACAGAGTTCAGGTTGAGTCGCGATCGTCGCCAAAAGTGGTGCACCTCCGCAGGCAGGGTGAGCAGATAGTCGTGAAGAAGGACAGCTATAAAATCTCGTTGTGAGCTGGGGAATGTTGAACCATAGGTACACACAGCAGGCTACAAGGTTGCCTACCCGGGCAATTTGGCTGAAAAGAGAAGAATGTGCACAATGAATTCCCTGTGGGCGAAATGGTTACTGACATGTGACCGGACATTGAGACATTTACACCCGGTTTGCTGGAGAATGGATCCAGTGGAGGGCACTGCTAGGTGTGGGATGGAAGGTAGAACCAAAATCATAGGTTGCATTTCGTATAAATACGCCAGGTGGCTCATGCTGTGGGCGGACGCACAGTTTATTTGATGGCCATGGATCTGTGCGCTTATGTTTACTGGCCGGTTCGGAGCCGATGGATCAAGGTCGTCCCATGCGCACTTGGCATCGGTTGGCTCAAGCTGCCCGACCTTTGCCTTTCTGACGGGCGTTCATGCTGCACAACAAACACGGGCGTGGGAACATTAGCGTACTTGGTTTAAATTCGGCCGTCGACTGGCAGCGAGCCACATCGCGTAGTGCATGGATACGGGGACAGGCTGGATCACAGAGGCTGTGCATCGTTTAGAGCTTTTGTCGAGCGCAGGCCCGGGCGATTCGGACCGCGCGTCGGTTGCAGTGATCGTCGGCAGAGGATGGCAATTTCCTAATTTGGTTCCTATGAACTTGAAAACCTGCCTAATTTGGGCAACGACGCTCCATTTTCCGCGCACGACATGGCACGAGGCTAGCGGAGGCATCCCTTCGAGCATGCCTTTGATAGGTCGGCTTACTTCCGAATCCAGACAGGGCCTGTGCGTCATCGCTCTCGAGCGCATATAAAGAATCGCGTTTTCTTCCTCTGCATGTCTTGCTCCCCCCACCTCTTTCTTTCTTTCACCCACTTCGTCCTCTACATTCCCCTCCATAATTGCTACACCCCGCTATTTACGTCAAGTCCGCTGATTCACGCTTCCTTGACCTTTCTCTTTCCCCTTCCAGCATCCCCGGTTTACCGCCATGCCGCCTTCCACGTCCTCGCCGCCGCAAACTCCCGTAACGACTTCAGACGAACCCCATATCCATTCAGTTAAATCTCCCTCACACATCTGTCTAGAAAATTCCGCAGAACACGCCGTACAGCAACTCGACTCGTCACCATCGTCTAGCCAGTCTTTCGCGTTACCTATACTACCTGTCTCGGCTTCTCTACCAAGCACATCCATGTCCGCGATCCAGTCAAAACTTCAGCCTAATTCTCCCTCGCAAACTCTTTCCATCTCGATCGATAGTCATTCTTGTTCTACGCTTCTAGAGCCCGCAGCGTCATTGGGACGCGATCTGCCCGTCGAACTTTCATCTCAACCGTTCCATTCCGGTATTGTAGACGCTGTTTCTTTGCCCATGAAATCTCGACAGTCCATCACACGTGAGTCGCTTGTTTGTGCCAGCTGTGTCTTAATGACATTCCTTTGCACGCAAGCCTCTTTTAGTTTTCCAGGTGCCTCCAATTCCGCGACTACGCGCGACCACATTTTCTCCGAATCTGTCGATTCGCTTTGCACGCTCACTACAGCATCCTCAAATGAATCAGTATCCGCTTCTGACCGCATGCCGAATGTCTATATCAATGGTCTTCCCCCTCATTTCACTGAACAAGATCTCTTCGCTCTCACTCGGCAATTCGGCGATATCGTAAGCGTTCGCACATTTACTCGCCATGTCAGCGAGAAACCCACGTTGGTCATTCTGGTGTGTGTCGTCGACAGTTGGATTGACTTTTTTTCTCGGATTCTAGGGGTTATGGATTTGTACTGTGAGATGTATTGTGATGACGTCCTTGACGACTTGCTGAGACATTAGCGCCTTGTTAAGCTTTGATAATTTGGAATCCGCTCAAGGGTGTATCGAGGGGCTCCGAAAGTACCGCAACCTTCATCCCTCGCTTTCCAAAGTGAGTCAAAGTTTGACTTTGCGCGCATTTTTAACGTCTATCGTAGCAAGCTCATCGAATCCCTGGCACGGAATACGCTCAGCATATCGCTACACAGTCAACCGACCAGGATGAGCATTCCTTCAAGACTCGTATGGATAAACTCAAGGACGTTACTTCGACTAACCTCTACATTGAAGGGTAGGTTGTTTTGTTCTCGTCTTATCACACTACTCAGCATTTCACAAGACTGCCGCTGTCAACGGACGAAGAGGTAGGTGCCGTAATGCTACGAAGATTGTCGTATTTCTATGACGACCGCACAGAGTCTTGCTGCTTTGATGTTGCCCTACAAGATCAAAAGTAGTCGCCTGTTCAAAACCAAGCTAAGTAACCCACCACGAATTATCGCTTTTGTCCGGTATGTCTAGATATGTCATATCTTTTGTCTCTCCCTAATCACGAGTCAAAGTCTCGAGAGTCGCATCGCAGCAGAGGAGACAATCGAGCGTTTACACGGAAGAATGGTTCGTGGATGGAACGATTCTGGTTGCCGAATCCCCGTGCGCTTTGCTGACAGTGCTGAACAACGAGAACTCAGAGTTTGTGCATTTGCATTCCTATCGGTGTTTCTGACTTAATAGTGATTTGTAGCGTACCGAAAGGACCCTGAAGAACGATGATCAATCTCCCTCTCGGCTCACGATTGCACAAGCTTCCTTGCTCAACCTTCGTGGCCAAGAACTCCAAGCAAACACTGACGTCGCAGGGAGTAAGCCTCAACGCATCGCAAACCCACGCTTCGACGGTCAAGCCACTACTTTCAATCCCAGCTGTGGCGCTGGGTTACTCTCTACCTCCCATTCCCTGCCTTCGAGGTTGTGTTACCCAAATGGGAAATCACCGATACTCTCCACGTCAGACCTTCCTATCACTTCGGAAATGCATACCCTACTCCAGTCGATGCAGAACATGGGTCACAATGACGGATCGTTGAATAATACAATGAGAAGCCCAGGCCTAGACAACGAGTACCTCATGTCACCGCAAGTCCAGCTTCAAGCCCTCGCAAATGCCGGGTTGCTGTCGCCTGACCAACTTCCCATCCCATTGCCTCGGGGTCATGCTCAGGCGCGCAACGGTTTCACACCCACAGAGGAACTCATTCTAGAAGCGCACGCACAACATCTTCAATTGCAAGCCAGACTAACACAATCCTCGCCCATATTTGAGTCGATCACCTCGTCGAGGAAACTCAATTCAAACACTCGAGGTTTGGATCCTCTGTTCCATGACGTACTACCTGTGTCTGGAATCGCTGGAAGAACAGTATTTCCTCAGGATGCGATGGCTACTATCTCGGAGGATAGTTTTCCAGTCATGAGCCACCCGCCCCATACCTTCGCACCAAGTTCGCACGAGTATGAAGAGGCCGTCGATAGCTGTTCTCCTAACGTGCCTAGTACGACGAACACGATATTTGTACGCCCGCCTAATCGTGCCGTCACGATCGTTCCACCACCACCAGATTACGAAGAGTCAGGAAAGCGAACAAAACGATCGATTGGGACCAAGCAAACTACCTACTCTTCTTCATTCAATAATCGCCAGCCTACTCCGTCGATTGAAAGCAAGACACGTTCCTCGTTACTACAAGGATATACTCGCCCGAACAATATCAGCAACAACGACAACGACAGCAATACCAGCACTATTTCCCGCGACAAGAACACTGAACTCCAACATAGCTATGTGTATTCGCACGACGACATGCGGGGGTACACCGAGAAAGACAGGGCCACGCTTTTCCGCGCGTTACCTGCATCACAGCTGTACGCCAAGAAACCATACCAGCTCGAGCAGCATTCGACAGCCAAGGGGGGACCGAAATCTCCGACCATTGTTTCCCCCGCGCTCACTTATTCATCCCGCACACCATCGACATTGAGCCCGGCTACACCATTCTTTGGGTCTTTTATGGGCAGTCAAGATGCCTTTGAAGGAATGACGATGGTGGTTGAGGACGTAGGGGAGAGGAAGATGAAGGCGAGAGCAGGAAATAAATGAAATGATGGCGTTCGCTATATTTACCAGTCCCTTATGCGGGTATGACGATACACCCACAGTAGTTGTCCATGAGAACTCTTGGATTCTTGCCGCTCGCCGCGTGCGTTTGCAGGCAGAGGAAGGCAACGAATCGCTACTCTGAAAAGGCAACATGTGAACACACTTTGTGCGCTTCCGGCTGTCTGCAGACGTACGTGAACTGGTTAGTGAGTGCCGGCGAATCGGGCGGAGATTGAAACGGGCGGGTGGGTCGAGTTTCAAACTTTTTCTTATTATTTTTGGTCGTCGTCGTTTTTACAACTGCACGCTTTTAATCCGTCGCTCCTTCTCTCCGCTCCTTCACCTTCGTCGCCATGTTCGGTCCTCGCTTCCTCGCAGTCGCCGCCTCGGTCCTCGCCGCCTCTGCTCAGCTCACCATCTCCAACCCCAACCCCAACTCTTGGTGGGGTGCGTTCCAACTTTCCGTCTCTCAGCGACATTATCTTATGTTCCTTCCCGCTCTCGCGCAGTCGCCGACGCTGTGAACACCCTTGCCTGGAGCTGTGACGCAGTTACCTACTCGGCATATACCGTCGTGTTAGTTTTCCCTTCTTCGGATGAATGTCTGACGTTGACTTGGAAATAAGCTTGTCTAACTCGGACCCTACTATCTTGACTGCACCTCTCGCCCTGATTGCTAATGTCCCCAACTATGACTGCTCGTTTACCGTCAACCAACAGCAGTCAAGTCTGGCCGTCTCGGACTCCTGGACTCTCGCTCTCGCGAACATTCAGAACCAGTCTGATGTATGTTTCCACCCTTGGCTTGGTCTGATTGATGTTGCTCAACGACTCCGTTCGACAGTACTACGCCACGACCCAATTTTCAGTGAAGGCAGCCGGTTCTACGTATCCCACCACAACTAGCTCTGCATCTGGTACCGCAACAGGCAGCGGTGCTACTACGTCGTCCACTTCTACGTCTTCCAAGAGTGGGGCTGGTTCCAACTACGTTCCCGTCGGGATGAGCATGGCCGCTGCCGTCGTTCTCGGTTTTATCATCGCGTGAGCACGCAGCCACCAGCATGGGAGGTGTCGAACAAAAACGGGTGGAAACGAATTCACGGACATCTCCCGACCGTATCACGATTGGACTTGGCACTCTCAGGATCCTTATATACCTACCCTATGCAGAGATTAGCCGGGTGATCACTTTGTTGTCTTTTTTTTCTTTTTTCTTTCTTCCTAATTGGCCATTTTGAAGTCGGATGCATGGCTTCTGGACTTGTCACTGTTAGGTATTATACGCCTCTTTTTCCCGCGTTTCTTCCTCGAACTCTTGTTCATGTCGTGACTGCAAATTTGGACGACATTTTTTTACTGCTGACTCATGCCGAACGCCAGCTGTTACAGGGGAAATTCAGTTGTCCATGTGAACGTGGCGTCATCACTGGCAAACCAGTGTGGGAATGGGGTTGCCCGCACTTGAATGATATCCTGCTCCATACTACTCCCAACTCATAGGTTCTCTCTTGAAGTTGAGTGATGCGGAATCCTATTTATATGTTACGGTGGTCTTCAAGCCTGGCGACGAGGCTTGGATGCACATGTGGGTCTGAACGTGAAGCTTCGGACATGGTACGGCGAATGCAAGATCAGCTTCTATCCCATGACAGCAAGGCTTCTGAATAGAAGCAGGGGAATCAAATTTTAGTGAACATGGCAACACAAAGTACGCCCCATCAATTGCGCTTCTAATACCGCGTACATGAAGCCGTTGCTTGTCGTGCCAGCACGAGCCCTTGACTCTGGTCATTGCTAGTCGGACTAGGCTCTTCCCCAGGGGCTCTTGTTCGCTTCCGCGCATCTACGCACAGCTCGTAAAGCGGCCATAAAGCGCGATGTGCCAATGCCGACCAATCCGTGTTACGTGTGTTCGCCAATCTAGCAGCATTGCGGTTCCCACTGTGTGTAAGTAGGTTTATATACATGGCGTTGCGTCATGCAAAAGAAGCATACGGAGGTGCGTGTCTCTTCAAATCGCAGCCGATGGGAAGGGACTCTCTCGGTGATCGTACGTACGTACGCGC
>JBBPUI010001087.1:0-12314 GCA_038094615.1 Heimioporus aff. retisporus | reverse complement strand
GCTAAGCCGACAGAGTCGAGCCGACGACCTCCAGAACCGGCGGCTCGACTATGTGTCAATGAGCCGACGGCTCGGCTATGACTTAAGCCGGCTACGAGTCGGAGTTGCGGCAACACTATTGCAGCCTGTAGCATATTTTGTCCCGGTAGCAGTAATTGGATGTCTGTAAATTAACATGTATTGCTATGGTAGGCAATATTGTCAACCGTAGGAACGCGTGATCCTATCGTGACGACATTGTACGAAATAATACGACATCGACTAAAAATTTATGACGTGTGCTACAGCCACCGTCCTTTTTTACAGATGGAGAGTAGCAGGAGGCGTCAAAACCTTACTCTTTATGATTGGCTCACTGTCTTTGCTTACATTGACACACATCCTGATGAGAAGCAGGCAGATGTGGTCAGGTTTTTCCATACACGAGCAGAAGGCGCACTTGAATTCACCCAAGCCTCTCTTTCACGAAAGCTGAAGGCCCGAGAAGAGCTTGAAAATCGTGCAAATTCAAATCCAACTGCTTTGTCAGGCAAGTGACCAAGGATTGTCACTCGACCTGATGTAGAAGAAGCATTAATCCTGTGGGTCCGGGGCATGGAGGCAAAGGGAGAGGTTGTTAATGGACCCATGCTTCGGGAAAAGCGCCAAAAGTTGGAGGAGCACATGAGTGTCCCTGACGAGGAGCGGTTGACAGGCAGTGGTTGGATTGCCCCTTTTTGCAAGGCATATAATATTAGGGAGTATCGCCGACATGGAGAGGCAGGGTCTGTTGATCCCGATGCTGTAAAAAAAGAGCAGGAAAGGGTTTCAAAAATCCTATCTACATTTCCAGTAAAGGACCGATGGAACTGGGATGAAACAGGCTTGTTTCCGATGTAAGCATGTCACTTCTATGGGTTTGACAAATGTTCACTTCAAACCTTAGGGCGCCACCTGATCGAGGACTTGCAACAAAACAAACCAGTGGAAAAAAGAAAGAAAAATTCCGGTTGACACTTGGGTTTGCTGTGAATGCTGATGGAAGTGAGAAATTGCTGCTGTTTTTTATTGGTTATGCCAAAAAGCCACGTTGCTTTAACAGCAGGACACCCGAAAGTGCTGGCTTTCATTATCGGAGCAACAAGAAAGCATGGATGACAAGTGAGCTATTCGAAGAGTAAGCTTTTAAGATCTTTCTTGGGCTTGATTTACTAACATGCATGCAAATGGGCAGATGGATCAAGGCACTGGATGTCAAGATGGGCTGTGAGCAACGCTACATATGCCTTCTTGTTGACAATTTCTCTGGTCACAGGATTTCCTTTGTTCCATGCCATATTCAACTTGTCTTTTTCGAGCCAAACCTTACATCATTTGTTCAACCTCTTGATGCAGGGGTCATTCAATGCTTCAAGGCGCACTATCGTCGCCAATTTTGTCAACGTGCCATCCAACTTGATGAAGCAGGCAAGAGTGACATCTGGAAAATCACGCTCCGTGAAGCCATGGT
Source organism: Heimioporus aff. retisporus (assembly GCA_038094615.1). NCBI lineage: Eukaryota > Fungi > Basidiomycota > Agaricomycetes > Boletales > Boletaceae > Heimioporus > Heimioporus aff. retisporus. The sequence goes on along the minus strand of JBBPUI010001087.1, from coordinate 10,825 downwards.
GATGGCAACCAAAGCATGGAATGCTGTCACACCCACAACGATCCAGCATTGTTGGAACCATACTGGAATTCAGCGGGAAACAGCTCCATTGTCTCACCCAGCTCATGCTGATCCAGGTGCATGGGCAATCATCCGCAACTTTGCAACTAGCGATACATCATTGCCACTGGTTGAGAGCGCACTGCAAGAGCATCTTGGCCCTCGTTATGTTGCATCTGACTGGTACTGTGCCCTGAAGGCAGTTATAGATGCAGAGGGTGATGTGGCCCAGGCCACGACAGCGGTTGAAAAGCTTGCATCACTTGCTTGTCAGCGCTCGGGGCTTACTATCAAGCTGTCTGCAATCCCGAAGCCTCCAGAGCTCGATGCCCTTGAGGGCAGCTTAAGTAGTTCCATCAAGGCTCTCAAAGATCGAAATCGCATTTTTGGGCTTCCATTGGCTATGGACGAGCTGTTGGATCCAGACGAAGAGAAAGAAAACCTTGATACTGCAACTGAGATCTTTGACGATGATGCTGCGATCATTGCAGAAGTACGTTGATGAGAGGTGGTTCAAGATGGGGAAGCAATGGAGATGGATTCCGATGATGAAGATGAGTCAGAACTGTCTCAATCAGCATTGACAAGTGCTGAATTGATTGCACTGGCTGAGAGGCTTGAAGCTGGGTACATCTCGTGGGTAGGGCCAGACTCTTCGACTGACTTTCTTTATCATATTCATACATTTCAAGCTGAGCTCCGTCGTGAGCAGACACAGAATGCGAAGCAGACTGTGTTGTTTAGCCATGGCTTTGTGAAGCTTACGTAGTTGCTACCCCCGTGGGAATATTTTCGTATTGTATAAATCTCATACTGTATTGGCTATAGGCGGCGCCTGACCATATACATTATGAGAAAGTCTACTGTATCGGCTCGCCTGGGGTGGCCAGGGATGCACATAGCAAGTGCCTCATGATCAAGGGCAATTGCCTCCTCGATGCAATGCGTTTCGGCGCCTTCCTCAAACTCGTTGCCAAGCAAATCTGCATGTGAAAGCAGTTCTTCAAGAGTTTGCTGAGTCACTTGCTCGTCCTAGTCGTTGGCGCGATGAAGACGGAAATCTGATGAGATCTGGTGGGACATACCATCGTGGGGCTAACCTGTGAGTGTGCTGGAGTGGTTCTTGAACAGTTCGCTGCCTCACTTGCTTGTTATAGTTGTTGTTGACAGTACGAGCCCCAGGATTGTTAGAGTAAAAGGTTGAAGTTGTTTGAGTGTGTGGTTAAAGGGGAAGGTGTTATGCTGTGCGCTTGAGACAATGAGCCAGAAAGTCATATACCACGTGTTTGCATCTGTGATCGAACTTGACAAGTGCCCGTGGGTACAGTTAGAATGCAATCATCAGGGATGCATACTTTGGGAATATGCATGGTCCACTCATACCTACATATAAAAAAAGGTAGTATGCCGTGATGACTGTTATAAATGCAGGGCGAGTGGATCCAAAAGTGCAAGAAACCAAGTAAACATCCGTAATGCGCAGTCACTTCGCGGCTACCCTATCCCGCACACCACATGAACTGTTAAAGTGAACCTCTATGCAGACGACACCACAGTATACCTTTCCGACACTGACAAATATGCTGACCTTGAGATCATCCTACAGACGTGGTGCATGGCCTCTGGGGAGAAGTTCAACCTAGAAAAGACCGAAATCATCCCCATTGGGACAGAGGAGCACCACTGACGGGTGATCCTGACACGCCAAATACACCCCGACGACCCCCCACTTCAACCAGGCATACGAATCGCTGCAGACTCCCAGCCCACCCAGATCCTTGGGGCCTGGATCGGGAACAAGATCACGGACGCACAACCTTGGACCCCTGTACTGGACAAGATTAAAGAAACCCTCCGCAGATGGGGGAATGCGCACCCCACCCTTGACGCAAAGCGTCTGTTAGTGCAAATGGTTGTCGGCAGCATGACGCAATTCCTAACCAAGGCACAGGGCATGCCATGTCCCGTGGTTAAGTCCATGAACAACACCATCCGACATTTCCTGTGGGAGGGAAAAAGAATGCCACCTGGCATGAGCTTGGACCACCTTGCCAGGCCACGCTCCACAGGGGGAATTGGGCTCCTTGACCTTGAGGCCAGGAACCAGGCGATAGAGCTCACCTGACTTAAATCTTACATAGACCGCTCACCCACTCGCCCCACCCGGACTTTCGCTTTCGACGCGATTATCAACTGCATTAATACGGACGGGATCGACCAGCCGGGCGACCTGCACACGTTCCTCACCACACTCTGCCTGTCAGGGAGACCCAGAAGAACCGGCAAACCAACTCCTCGCCCCCTAGCTGCACTCCTCCAAGCAGCCAAAAAGCATGGCCTCACCTTCGCCCCCCGCAATATGTCCAAGGCACTGAAATGCCAGATGCCTGCATGGTTCCACGTGGGAGTCCCCCCGGCGATGTACCACAAAACCAAGACCAAATGCCTACGCGAAAACCACAATGTGGTCCACATGCGGGACCTGCTCTGCACCTGCAAGCGCCTAACGAGGACGGACAGTAGACATGTCCCAACAACTGCCTGCCGATGCACTGGCTGCAAACGTGACCGTACGATCGGCTGCTCCAACCCACACCATTGCGCTGCCCTCACTCGTGATATTGCCGGACTGACTTCAGACCTCTACAATGCACTCCTCCACCCCAAAAGGGATGGACTCACCCTCACCCATAGACGTCTCAAAAAGAACCACACCGCAAAGCTCAACCGTGGGGACAAAATTCTTTTCAACCCGACGATCACCTCCTGTCACTCCCTAGATGAGTGTTTCCATGTCCTTGGCAACTACACAACACAACCCCTCGAACCTGCCTACCATCTGCGAAACCCCCACCATGAACAGGGTCAACATGTCAAACCATTCCCCATCTACACAGATGGAAGCTGCATCAACAATGGGAAGTCTGACGCGGCCTGCAGAGGCGGGGTCTGGTTCAGCGATGATGACCCCAGAAATAGGGCCATCAAAGTCCCCGGCACCCAGCATTCAAATCAAATTGGCGAGATAGTGGCGGTGATTGTCGCACTCCAGGGCGTGCACCCCACATTACCAGTTACCATCATCACGGACTCAAAGTATGTCATTGAAGGCATGACCAAACACCTGGGCGCCTGGGAAGACAGCGGCTGGATTGGCGTCCAAAACGCTGACTGGCTCCAGGTCACGGCATACCAACTACGACAGCAGGCGGCCCCGACCTTCTTTAAGTGGGTCAAAGGCCATGCAGGTATGAAAGGGAACGAACTGGCAGACGACCTTGCCAAACAAGGCACCCTAAAAGCCCACCCCGACATTGTTGACTGCGACATTCCACAACCCTTCCTCCTCCATGGTATTAAACTCACCACACTAACCCAACGCCTCGCCTACAAGGCCCTGCAAACCCGCCACTCCAACCCCTACCCCCAGAGCACCCTCGTGCTTCTCAATATCACGCGACATGCCATCCACAACTCCACTGGCCACCTTGAAACAGATGCAGCACTCTGGAGAGGTCTGCGTCACCCGGACATCTGACGCCCAGTGCAAAACTTTCTCTACCGCACGATGACTGCCTCCCTGCGCATTGGCGAATTCTGGTCCCATATTCCGAATTTCGAGCTATGGGCACACTGCTCCCACTGCGGCCGTGATACCACTGAATCCCTCGAACACATCCTGAACGCCTGCGCAGCGGCACCTGAACATGACACTATTTGGTCCCTCGTCCGCCATATTTGGCCAGACCCTGCTGACCAATGGTCAAAACCCAGTTTCGGGACCATTCTTATGGAAAGCCGGACAACCGTGCTCTGTTCAGACTTTGGTCCGTACACGGCACGTCGGCATGTCTTCACGCTTTTGGTAATCGTGTTTTCAGTTTTCATGCCGACCCCCAGACAGTCGTCATCCTTTTGGTTTTCATGTTTTTGTGCATTGTGCCGTCATGTAGTGCGTGAGTGTGTATGTGTGCTTGTTTACTTTGTGGAGGCGAGTTTTCGAGCGAATACAAATTCATCTCATTGCGAGTACTGAGCGGTGCACGAAGAAAACTGTATCAAGAATAATAGACATACAGCAAGACGGTAGCGATCTTAGTAGGAACAGCAGCGGTCTCAGTCAGAGAAGCTGGAGACTAGCATGATATCGAGTTCAAGTTCATCATCGGAAAAACTATCAATGAGCAATGGCCCTGCCTCCTCTGCAGCGACATCACAGCCTTGAATCAAACCCATCTCCTCTTCTTCGAGTCGGTCTAAGGCAGTGCGGTGCTCTGGTTCTGTAAGCTCTGTAAGTCCAGGTAAGCAGCCACACGATGCGGCACAAATAAAATGAAGTCTCACGAAGCCCTGTGCCATCTCCGACACCGCCAAGGTACCCATTTTCATTCATGGGAAGGTCTTGAAGGTCCGGGAGTCCAATATGTTCTTGGGTAGCTGCGGGTTGAGATGTCTCGATGAGTGCTAGAAGAGGCTCAGTCGCAGTAGTAGCTTGGACTGAGTGCAGAATGTCATTGTAGACTGTCCACACTGTCTTATGGGTGATAGCTGGGCGACCGAGATCGCTGTAACATGCCTCAAAAACTTCATTGAGAGCCGGGGGTACAAGATCAAAGATGATATGATCAGGCCTGATGTAGAGCATGTGGACATGGTCTATAGCTGGCTGTTGGACGTGAACCTGGTGTTGAATTAGCATTGGTACCTGAATCCAGTAATACCGGTCTATTAGCACACGCACCTTGAAATTTAGAGCACCATAGTCCTCTGGTGATTCATGGATGAGTTGGGGAATTCCATGGGGAAGAACCTGGAAGCATTTGCCATGTAGCCAAGTGTGTTGGATATGCCAAAAAAAAAAGGACATGCCTTGTTGTAGTCATGTCGCTTTCGGGTGTGGTTTACACGATACACATAAGCATCTAGCTCGGTTTGTAGCCAGGGGATGAAGACCCAGCGGAAAATCATTCTTCCATGTTGAACATGAGTCCAGGCGAGCATGTATGATTGCCGATGGCGTACTCACTGTTGCAACATGTTGTGAATATTATACCAACCTGCCTGGATGCCGCTATCTAGCAAGGACTCGAATCCAGGTGCAAACCGACGACGGAATTGAGACCATGCTATTTCGGGCATGATGTTCTTCTTGGAGCGCATCCAGCGGTGCTGAACATACCCAGTGAGAGATGCGTCGTGCATTTGACGAAGCATTGTCTGTGCATTAGCAATCCCGAAATTCTCTGAACCTGGGTCACTTTGTGTCACCAATGGGATATCTACCAAGGGATAAACAATTTTATATTAGAGTATAGAAACGCCTACATCCAAAGTTTCCAACCGCTTCAAGATAGTATGACAAGATGAGTTGGGCATTACGGTTCGAGTGCCAAACCTTGATCCATAGTATGCGGCCAGAAAAAGGCTCGATCCCGATGTGGAGACCCAGTCCAAATCGTAGCCACTTGTCATGTTGGTCCAGCGCCCATATGTTGTTCACCCCAGCTGCCCAGAAGCGGTGCCGCTGCAGACGGTTCGCCCTTCTTTGACGAACAAGATCGGGTTCATAGAGGGCAAAGTACTCTTGAACAACTCGCCTGCAATAGTGGTATGTCAGTAAATCGAATATACAATGGTCAGTGCTTCACCTACCTAGCAATGCTCATCCCATTCTCGTGGTAGAGCAAGCTCACCATTTCTTTTGCCCCAGCCTTTGGATACATTTCACGCAGCTCTTCCATGGTGTCTTTGATGGAGGCTACTGTATGGCCCTGTTGCCGTGTGCGCTTCAAACCAAGTTCATTCCGGACTTTCACAAACTTGGTGAGTCTGGTAGGGGTACAGTCATATCAAGGTAAGCACCAATTACGACGTACCACAATGTAAGTACATACCCAATGCCATACCTCTCTGTGTCGATGATCTTTTGTAGCTCATCCACGATCTGGCGGTCAGTCAAACGGGCTGCCCAAAGACGGCGGATATGTGGTTCGATGAGTTCCAATGGTGCTATGAGGGTACAGTAATGAGGCGGCAAATGTCAGCAGAGTTGAGCATGGCAAAGTCAAACCGGAAACATACGTGTTGGTTTCCACTGGTTGGGCATACTGAGAAAGTACTGTGTGAAGCAGTATGATTGGTACAATGGCACTAGACGTGGTCGTCTGTTGTGTGGCCAAGTACTAAGGCCTTTCGGGGGTGCTGGTCGAAGGGCCCAGAATATGAACAAGACTGGAACTTGATGTCAATGAGGTATGCTTCGGTCATAGCCTATCCATGCTACTCTTCCACCTGCAGCTGCGACTCTGCCACATTCCACATTGAGAAGTACTTCTCCATGGGATCTGTGACATTCCATTTGTCTTGGCTGTTACTATGTTTACCCTCCTTTTAGCTTGTTCAGGGAAGACTCCCTTATCCCTCAAGCGCATCATCTTCTTAGCGAGATCCATGCTGGTACCATTGACCTCCTTTTTACCTGATTCATCTAGCCTTGGGATACTCCCCTGTGTATCCATGGAGATCATTTGGAGTGGACTCCCCACATGCATGCTGTATTCCTGCAGCTGACTGTTGAACTTGATCAATATCATCTGGGTGTGCTTTATCAGTGTTCTGGAAGGTACCTTGGGATCCTAAATTGCCATGTGGGCATCATATGTTGTGCGAGCACCATATGTAGATTCGCCTCCAAGGGTGCACAAAGCTCATTATGTTTCTTGAACACACTAGATTTTGCCAATATGACCATCAGGGCTTCTGTGAGTTCTTTGAGCCGCTCTGTCATCATACACACACTCTCCTCTTTGAGAACAGAATGCAGTTTGAACAAGGTCGACAAGTCTGTCATGCGTGTTATTTCAGATGGACATCCAATGGAAGTTCCCATATTTGTGCTGCTCATCGCACAATGATCCTCACAAGTGTCCAATATGGGATTGCAAGTCTTTTTTTTTGCCCATGCTGCCACGACACTGGACACTGTTTGGGGGCAGCAATGCCATTGTGATGATATTGCGGTGGTGGGTATTTAGTGGTGATGGCATATGGGACCGACAGACTTGCACGTCACAGGACTACCTACGATGACCTCTCCCATCGCCCTTAATGTCTCACAATTCACTGAGATTGCGCTAATGGACCAAGTCTGTGAACGACAATCATGTGCTAAGGTCATACCGAAAGGTTCATCTTGCTACCCAGTCGCACTCAAGGATAACCCGGCGGAGAAGCGCAAAGTATGTCTTGCTTGCTTTCACCACTACCGGCAAGCCCCTCGCACTACCATTGGAAGGAGGGAGCATATCAACTCTGCTCGGGATTCCAATCTGTCTGCTCTCCATGTGGTTCATGTGGCTGCTGGTGCTGTACCCAGTCCTCAAGCCATACGCTCGGCTGTCAATGCTGCACAGTCCCAAGGTACATCCATTATCCATGGCATGTTAGCATCAGTCTTCCCTAATGATCGCTTCCAGCCACAATCAATCCACCAGCTGTAATGGCCTTGCCGCCGGCCATACCACCTGTAAACACGATGCCACCACCACCTCTTCCTGTTGCAAGGCGTGCAAATACCCAGGCACATGGACGTAACATTGAAGTACGCTCTGCATGGTCTGCTGGCCAGGGAGTGCCTGCTCATCAAGGCCATGGTCAACAGTCATCAAAACCCTATACGTCCAGCAGTGGCTACAGTCAGCAACATTCACAGTATCAAGCTGAGGTTACGCGTTGGTCGTCCTATGCCAAATCTCCACCCAGCGAAATGATGTCCTTGCGTATATATGCACTCCGTGAGGGTGGCCAGAGGCGAGGCAAGTTGCATGGGACTCAGATCGGTGTAAGCATTCTACAGATGACTTATCTATTTTATCTCACTCACTGTTAATGGCATGTAGAATATTGTCGAAGGCAAGAGAGATGTCAGTGCACACACCACCGCACCCGAGCTTGTCCTTATTGCCCACAAAATGGTCGTGCCACTCATCATGGCCCATTGTCCTGAGTTCCCATGGCGTTCTTCAGAGTTTGTCATCCGCGACGATGCATGGGTTGACCTCAGCAATCATGAAGACAATCATGAGGGTTATTTCTACAAATACTGCTGGCAGAAGAGCAACCGAAAGCGTGACCCTGGTATGCAATTTGTAGCAAAGCAATTCAATCTCTATGTCATCGTTCCACTAGTCCAATGGACAGAGTACGAAGCTTTTATCCATCAACCAATTACGCAGATGTCTTCTGATCACTCAGCGCACCCACAACCACACACCACTGGTAGGTTGCATATCCAATCTTCATTACATGAACCATTGACATATTCTTAGTCACTCATTGCCATGATGAGCCTCATCACCCCCACAACACTTCAGAATCAGTGCCACTGGCACCCTCAGGTCACTCGACACAGTCCCGATCGCATGTTGGTAGGTTGCTGGACTTGTCATCTCTGCTACACTTTAACCAACACCTTTTTCAGCTCAATTGGATCACCTTTTTTTGGACAGCACGACAAATTCCTCCCATCCACCAGTTGCGGTTGTCGCTATGAGTGCGGCTGATGCACCAGGCACTTCTGTGAGCACAACCTTTGCAAAGCGTGTTCGAGAGCACTCTCGGAATGCATCAACAAGTTCCACCAAGTCCCCGCCTCCAAAAAAGGTACCAAGAGAGTCGCCATCTCTTCAACTCGAGCTTCTGGATGAGGCATTCCATGATCGTGTGGATGAAGTGTTGCGAAAAGGAGGTACAGCCGATATTGATGTGGACAAAGGTGAATTATCCTTCCTGGCGGCTTATCTCTCACTGCTAATATGAACCCCTAGTTTTGAATGGTGGTACAATCACCATTGATTACTACCCAATTCCAACTGTGTGTATGCTGAAGATGCTGAAGGGTGAGGCAAGCATGTCGCTCGAGATTGGACAAGGGAGCCTACATCCTGGCCAACTTCGTCTTGGGAGCAAGTTCCTTGGTGCTGGCAGTTTTAAAACAGCATATACTGGAATTCTCTTCCTTATGCAACTCACTGATGTCGGTCTTGGCTCCCACTCATCTGAGAGCGTTGTCGTCAAATCCCCATACAAATATGGCGTACATCAAAAACCTACTGGCCCGTTTCGGCGGTTTCCTGGAAAAGAGGAGTTCAAGAAGCTGTACCGTGAGGCGAACGCAGTATACTGGGCTAAGGCACTATTCAAGGCAACTGAAGACTACATCAACCACGCTATCGCCGAATTCGAGGAACCTCCTCCATTCACAATCCCCTCAATTCACTTCGTACATGCTGGGCTTGCAGTACAAAGCCATGTTTCTGGCTCAGCCTCTGAGACGCGCACTTATCTCTGCGAGGAGGAAATCAAAGACTCGTTTTATCAAGTACATTCACAATGGGGATTACTCCCCCATTCCTAGGCCGAGCGAGGATGGATATGATATTGCCGAATATCTTGTTTTTACACAACATGTGCAATATGTCGTAACACATGGAAGAGCGTATATCTCAGACTACCAAGGCATGTGTCACTATTCCATCTCTCTTGCCCGCGCTCATCCGCCTGCATAGGTGGAATGACTCTCTTGACGGACCCACAGGTCCTCACTCACATGTATGTGTTTTCACCTTTCGTTATCATTGTTCAGAAAATACTTACCCCTTGGTAGTTCTATCGGCAAAAATCTCTTTTGTGAAGGCAACCTTGAGAATGCGGTAAGCCAGTTCGAGGCGAAGCACATATGCAACACGTACTGTAAATGGCCGGGCTTCAAACTCCCGCGATATCACGGTGCAAAAGGGAAAGGTGTGATGAGCACAGAGATGATCGACGTGGACTGACAACTCACAGCAATGTCTGGGATTAATGTTATTTCTTGGACTGAGATCGCTACCGTCTTGCTGTATGTCTATTATTCTTGATACAGTTTTCTTCGTGCACCGCTCAGTACTCGCAACGAGATGAATTTGTATTCGCTCGAAAACTTGCCTCCACAAAGTAAACAAGCACACATACACACTCACGCACTACACGATGGCACAATGCACAAAAACATGAAAACCAAAAGGATGACGACTGTCTGGGGGTCGGCATGAAAACTGAAAACACGATTACCAAAAGCGTGAAGACATGCCAACGTGCCGCGTACGGACCAAAGTCCGAACAGAGCACGGTTGTCCGGCTTTCCATACATTCTTGGCTGCGGCAACCTGGCTCCGCCCCCACACCCTGACCACCGACATGACATACCCCCCCCAGTGCGGGGCACCATCAGGCTGAAGCGCATCCTGCTGTCCGAGTCCACTTATCTCCTGTGGTCGTTGCGCTGCGACCGAGTAATAGGAAATCGTACACACACCTGCGAGGCAGTAATTTCCAGATGGAATACTGCTGTCACCTCCCAACTGGATATTGATCGTAGGTTAGCCAGGTCGGACCGGAAGCATCACTCTGCCTCAAGAGTCCGCCACACCTGGGCCTCAGCCGTCCTCCACCCTGAAGCCCTTCAACAGAACTGGGTCACCAACCCTGAGGTTTTAGTGGGTATCAAGCTGCCTAGGCCCCCTGCCTGACCGGGGACACCGGGTAGTGTACGGAGCCCCACACCCCCTGTGAGAACAGGGCGTGCGTAAGTGCATTTCCTCGGACCGGCTACCCCGCAAGGTAGCCGCCTTAGTGTGCCATGTAGGACTAGCCGCGCTTGCCGCTTTTGTCAGTCGCTACATAGCAATATACACTTGTCCAAAAAAAAAAAAGAAACCAAGTAAAAAATTATAAAGTGCCCCTCGAG
>JBBPUI010001086.1:0-12318 GCA_038094615.1 Heimioporus aff. retisporus | reverse complement strand
AGAGCACAATGTTTGAAGGTGAACACGTCTACTCCATTATTGCAGCAGTGCAACACACTTACAGCACAGATTTTGGAGCAGATGATCCAAACGCCGGCAATCAGGAGCCTGGGAGCACCGCTGGCCGGAAGCGGAAGCAGGCAGCGACTGACCCGAATGCTGTGTAAGTACTTCTTCCTGCCCTCTTACCATGGTTTTGCTTACCGAAACTGTCCTTCTCTACTGGGATTTTCTCGATGACCTGTGTCAACAAAGCCTCAAGGACGACATCAGCGGCGTTGGGTACATAGAAGACTGGGTCAACAAGCTCACCACTGCGAAACCGGTCCACCCGTTTCCCTCTCAACACTCATGTGGTCGTGGCCGTGGTCGTGGCAGTCGTGGCCGAGGCTCTCGACAAGCCAGCCAGACTCCCTCCGGCACTACGAACTCCCATATAAAGAACCACAAGGGAAGCCTAGCGAGCGCCAACTCTAACGCGCAGGTGTCTACAAACCCCAGCAACGCCGACTTGAATGCTGGCGGCTCGCATGCCCCATCTAACTCGTACATTGATGATCTCGACGAAAGTGACTTGCAAGCCCCCCCCCCATCTACTCAGCCCGACCTTTCACGCCGCAAGCAGGGAATGGTAATCTTCTAAAACATACATCGTTTCGCCAACTAATAAGCTCGTTCACAGATGATTGAAGTTGTAAGTGACTCCGAACCAGGCGAGGAAGAGGATTCACTGCCGTGTCAAGAAAAAACCGGGAGCGATGTGGCCTCTGGGAGCGCAGTTTGTTTCACTATTGTTGTGTTTTCACCCTACTAACTCTGTAATACCCTAGCTACTTTCTGTCCCCCCACCTTCCAAGCGTGCGCGAACATCGACATCACAACGTCAGGGCAGTGGCGTTAATAACAAGTACATCAATTCCGACCTTCTGAGTGGTGCGACAAACAACAATATGTGGCGACGCGTCTTCATCTCGACCGTGGCGCACCTGGCCAGCACTTACAAAAACGCTTGGGGCATCCCCGATGATGCTCTGCAGGCTGTACTACAGAAGGTATGGGACACCGTGTACAAGAACGCTATCCCACACACTGTCGACATTGGGGGACCGGTCTACTATATTGTAAGTCGGCTGACGTTCAATCAACATTGTCTAATATGGTGAAATGCAGTCGAAACAATCGCTCAGTAACTGGCGAGGCGGATTTGCCGCTGCCGCCGTACTTGTCATCACGACTTTCTTCGCCAATGACCCTGAGTTTGCTCGCAAGGAGAACCGAGAAGCTTTTGCCAAAGCCATGCTCAGCAAGAACCGCTACTTATTCAGCAACAACAAAGGGCTCGACAATAGAGTGCATTAATATTCTCGTTCGTGTTGTCTGTTAATTGACCGCTCGAATCAGGCATGGTCCGGACTTTGGAGGGCCCCGTTCATCCTCCAGACGTTTGCACATCATTACAATTTCACCCAAGGCCATGTTGAGATTGCCGGCTTTCCTATGGGATTCCAGGGCTATGGTGCGCGAGGTGCACTTGCGCTGGCTTGTGCCGCAGTAAGGCCGCTGTCCCCCTTTTTATGACGTTCGAAACCGATTGCGCCATTTATTTGATAGGTTGCCCGAGTCCTCACCCTCGTCGCCAGCGGTCAAGTATCGTTTCAGCCAGCGGAATCAGTTGATGCATGGACGTCGTTCATCCCCAAGGGCGCACAGTTCGAGTTCAATGAAATCCTCTGGGGCGCAACCACTCAGCGTTACCTCATGCCGATCCAGCAACTGTCTGATAGCCAGTTTGATCTGGTTGTGAAGGAAGCTCAGCAATTCGTCAAGAACACCATTAGTGTCCTGGCATCACTTGATAGTGCCGGCGATGACGATTTCGATGACCTCTTCGCTTTTCGTTGATGGTCTTCCCTCAGACTACATTTTCCTTTTGCTGTTTAACCACCTCGTCAACAGGCCGTGCACATTATTTCCTTTCACTCCATACATGCATCTTTATTATTTTTTTCTTTTTTTTGTCCGGGGCGCGCTGAACTGTTTTCTCGGATTATCGTTTAATTGACTTTTGTATCTAACCGGCTACTAGTCTTGCTAATGCCATGCTATTTTGTTCTTTCTTTGAGCCACACAAGTTTATTAGGATGGCAAGCAGAATAAGTGCTAATGCCATCTCTTTTTGAACCCTCATCAAGTTGCATGGGTCTATTAGGATGATGAGCAGAATAAGCTCAGCCAGAGTGGTGTGTCTTATTGGATTAGCAACTTTGTGTGCTTAGTGTGAATTATAAGTGGATTTAGTCAAATTTAGCCAAATAAAGATCAGTGCCAATTTACTGATGTATCATGATGAATTCGAAACCGGTATGGGACTTGGAGGTAATCCAGAGCCTCAGGCTGGCCCCAGCACATCTAAATGGGTACGCACACTTTACCCTGTATCCGACCAATTCGTCTGCCTAATTGCAAAACTTGCTTAGAGCCAAGTATCGAGAGAGTTGCAGTACACAGAGTCCAATGCCGATGCTCGCGATGACGTCCTCAGGCTGTTTTCCCCACGCCCTTCAGCTGCAGCAATAGTAGTGAGTCTGGGTTTTCTTTCGTCATACGTTCTCAAAATCTCGTCTATCTGTATCCAAGAAGACATCCGGTTGTACAATCACGAAGGGTATAGAGATACCCACCAAGGCATCTGGTCGTACGATCACGAAGGGTATAGAGATACCCACCACTACCGAATCGGGAGTAAGTGAATCTGGTTCTTATCTCTCGAAAATTATTGATGTAATTGATAACATACTACTCAGTGTTCTACCACCGATCCACGTCCTACCACCAATCCGGATCCTATCACTAACCCACATCCTACAACCGCCAATCCATGTCCTACCACTGATCCACGTCCTATCATCGATCCACATGCTTCCACTGACTTACGTCCTCTTACCGACCTACATCCTATCACCGGCTCACGTCCTACCACCAACCCACGTCCTATCACTCACCAACCACATCCTACCACAAGCTCAGGTCCAACTACCACTCAGGCTGGCCCATGTCAAGACAGTGACATTGAAGTTATTCCTGCCGAGTCCGGCAATGAGTCAGACGATGACCTTTACTCCACTAGTCGATTTCCAAATGGCAGCCGATGCCCAGGCCTATCGTGCAAGGACAACATTCCATCCGATTCCACCTCACCACAATTGGCAGCTGCCTTAACGAGCTACAAAAAACTCTATCAAGAGAAGGGGCGTGACAGCGCACTACGCTTGGGGATGCACATCTGTTCATTGGTTAATAGCGAACGCAAGAAGCTTGGCGCTATCAAACTTGCCACAGAGCGTGGTTGGCCAGTTTTTTCAATCGATTTCAAAGACATTCCTCGTCGCGTTATAGCAATGTTGACCGAGCTGAAACGCATTCTCATTGACAGAGATCTTCGAGAGAATCTCTTCATGTGGGAATCATTTGAGGGCAATCTCGAGGGAGATGGGTGGACTGTCGAGACGTTCACACGTGTCCCACTGACCAAGATACCACCAATGTGCAATACAGTAGAAAATGCTCGAGCCGGATAGTGAGCACTTGAGCTCCAACCTATTCTTATTGTATCCTAGCCATTCTCACTACGACTTTTTTTATCTAGCTATGGACCGAAGGGTGTTGCAATTATCACTCACACGTTACTTGGACTCTTCCCCGTTGCATCAACATCAACCGAAACATTCAAACCACTCCCCCACTTCCATTTCTTCACCTACTTCGTACTCCCTCACATTGTGGTAAATCTTATTGCCGAGGACCAGAAGTGTACAGTTCAGGCTGCGTACATCCACATGACATCCAGCAACAACGTAGGCATGTTGCTGAACCCTGAGATGGATGAAGACGGCGAGCTCAATGAAATCTACCGAACAAACGTGATGCTGTTCACCACAATGCGGAAGATGTCGGCACAAAGACAAGACGTCACCATCGAGGATGCCATTTCCGCTCTCCTCAAGCTGAAGGCTGACCATCCGGTATGTGTTGTAGTACAGACGATGATGCTACTACGATGACAATACTCCCATGACCAGCCTGGACCTCGCCCACGGCCACGATTGGTTCAACGCAAGCCTGATTCCGACCCAAAGACACCACTCAGTGGTCCATCGCACTCAGGGAAACATGCGGCAAGTCATGTTTCTCTAAAAGTCCTACGTCGACGCTCACTCGTGACACAGTTTGACGAGATAACTAACAATGACCAATACCAGAGGGATGGCACCATCGATAACCAGGCCACCAAAAAGCCAAAGAAGACTCCCCGGAAGAAGACCACTGTTGGCAAACCCGACACCATACCTAACGTTTGGAGTTGTCAATATTATCAAGTTTGCTGACCATTTAATTTAGACGATCCAGGACCATGACCATCAAACACGATCAAAGGTCCGTTCAAGGCCTACACCGAAAACTAGCTGAGGCTACACCTGCCCCCACGCTACGAACGAGAGTGGTCTCGGTTACCATCACCACAGCCACGTCGGATTGCGATTACGCCACTCTGCTTAGGTAATTCCTTCTGTGCTCGCATCATCCTCTTAGCTTTTGTAATCCCAAACTTTGTGTTTGTACGGTGTTAAATTAAGTGTAAATTGCATGGAATATGAGTGACGCAAGGCCAGAGTGTAAGTGCCAACCGCGCAGAACATTAGTGTCTCAGACTTTATTTATGACTGACACATAGCACTAAATATGGTGTCGTTTGCGCTGATTATTAGTGGCATGAGGTCAAAATATGATCGCTATTGTAACGGAACATCAATGACATGGTCACAAATTAACAGCGTGAACGGTACAAAAAACTAGTGACAGGGGAACTATGTTAAAGTGTCATTGTCACTGATTATTAGTAGCAAAAATGAACAAATCAGTGACACAAAATGACACTGATTTCAAGTGACAGTCACTGATTTGTGGTGTCGTCAGCACTGATCATCGGCATATCGGACACTGATTATAGATGATTTTACTTCCCACAGTGATTACATAACCCATCACCCCACTGTCAGATACGGCGGCATCGCCTTGCTGAATGGATCAATCATGGTGCGTTCCTCGAGGCTCCACTCACGCGCCGTTGGTCTGCCAACATGTTGTTAGTTGGTGAGCACGAACCACGCAAAGCAATTATTGCGCTTCTCCTTCCACCAACAGAATCGAACAACCAAACCTCGCAGATATGTCCGCCGACGTGAACGCCTCACGTCGTCGCAGTCTAACCCACTCGTGAATGCTGTTGGAAGATGGTCTAGCATCTACGACAGTCTTTCAAGCAGACACATCCACCGAAGGTGAGTGTCTTCGGTGCTGCAATGCAAAAAATGGCATTGCACTAATTTCCATCCAGTGCTGCTACCCAACAAAGATCGGGGAAACATTCAAACAAAAGGCAATCACACCATAGCACTACGTTTCTGGTGTTACGTCCTTCATTCTGTTTTCGTTCTGATCTACACACCCAGAACATCGATTCACCGCCTCGATCGACAATACGACTGTCACAGTGGTCTTGAAGGCCTTCTTACAGGCATTTTATCTCATATGTTTTGCAAGTCGTTTCAGTGCACAATAGAATCATAATGATACTCTGAGGGTTTACACCAGCATTCTCACATTCACCACACAGCGTTTTGCCATCTTTGCAGTGGTGTGCAAGCGACAAAAACTTACCACTGTACACGATATATGCACTGCCTGGAATGGGGTTGGGGCGGCTATGAGCACCTTGTGGCAACAGTCCAAGGTGGTTTCATTGCTCTCAGTGGTCCTTCTCACATTGGCATATCTTAGCTGCATCGCTGGCCTCCACATTATCTCTTCCTCTGTTATCCAATTCAAGGTTTTCAATGATGCATCTGTGGATGTTCCATCAGCATCAATATGGCCTTTGAATGTCAATTTCTCAGACCTTGACTGGCAAGCTATCTCACCACAATTAACTTTGTGGCCACTATTGCTTGCTGCAAAGGGACTGGCTGGAAATGTTCTATATGATGCTCCTGTTACGCTTGGCCCAGGTAGGAACAAGTGTAGGCTCAAAGAACTAGAACATAGGGTCAAGGGTTTGAGGTAACAATGAAGTACTTGCCCTATAGGGTCAAGGGTTCTTCCTGCTAGGATGTGTAGCAGGTGGTTTGAGGGTAAGTCTGCCTACCAAAGAGGTAGCAGCAAGTTACAATGAGGGGAATGAAGGGGAACGAGGTAGATTGAGCAGGACTAGGCTAGAGTACAAGGGATGAAGTACCTAAGCTTATATACTATGCAATGGAAAGTCATAGAAGGTTGTGGAACAACTATGACTAAGTGAAGAAAGTTTGAAAAGAAGGAGAAGCAAAGATAACAAAGATAAAGGTGTGTGATGAACATGTTGTATGTTCTAGAGCACTCTATCGAAATGGAAGCATTGGGTTAAGCCGATGATGACAAGTAAGAATAACTAAGAGAAAAGAATAGGGGCAAATCATAACATTACCCCTGGAGTACATTCGAAACTGCAGTGAGAAACAAAAAGGAGAAAGGGGAAAACAAACTAGAGGTCCATGCAGTGATCACTGCCAGGGGAACCTGTCATGTTGGCATAAGCAGAGGCATCGTAGTTGGGATATCCCCATTCTTCATCTACATCAAGAGATCCATCAGCGGGCATGCCAGAGAGGCGATGAAGTTCAGCATTAGAGCAGGGAAGATGTTGACGGTGATGACAACCAGAAGGAGGGGGAATAGGGAGAGGGGTGTGAGGGACTGGAGGGGACGAGAGACATTGTGCAAGGGAGCGAGTGGAAGTGGAGGAAGAAGAGGTGCAAGATCTGTGGAAGCAACGAGAGGACCAAGACGAAGAGGAGGACGAGGAGGGCACAAGGGGAGCTGGGGATCTGTGATGAAGGAGGGGACACTGATATGCTGAATGGCCTGGGGCGTGTTGGTTGCAATGACGGCAACAGTAATAGATGCAGTTAGCTCGAATATGAGAGAGGCGATGGCAGTGAAAACATGCGTGGTTGTAAAGGGGGTGGGTTTCCGGTAGAGGGTGATTCCTTTTGCCTTCTCATGCTACTTCTGTCTGTTTGATGGAAGCTAGTTCCTCAAGAGTTAAAGGGGCACTGGAGGCTTCTGGAGATTGCTCGTCAGCATTAGATCTCATATTTAGATGTTCCACATAGTGTTGAATGTCTGAGGTCAAGTCATCCATCTTCAACTGGTGTATGGCAGTTATGACAAGTTCCTGAAGGGTGTGGTGGGTCTTGGTGATGCGGAAGGAGTGATGCATGCAGGCAGTGTTGTTGGTGATGAGGTTGGCATGGGAGCGAAGGCGTGAAAGTTCGATGTACATACGAAAGAGGGAATAAAGGGGAGAAGAGGGTTCTAAGTGATTTCGGAGGGCGATATGAAGATTAGAATTATCAAGAAATGAGAGCATATGTCCCTGTTGAATGGAAGAGAAAGGGTCGCAGTGAAGATGAGAGGCAAAATGAGGGGGGTTGACGACAGGTTTGGTGGTGATGGGAGAGGGGGGCCATGGGCCATCCCAGGCATGGTCTAGGGTTTCAAGATGAGGGAGTTTGGGAGGCGGGTTCCAGCCAGCATCCACTTCAATGGAGGAAGAGCGACTAGGGGAGATGTTGGGTATTGTGACAAGATGATGGTGGATGAGAGGATGGAGGGAAAACAGAGGGGTGAAGGTTCTTATAGTCTGAAAGGATTTCCTTGGCATGTTTGAACTCCGACTCTGGAAGCCAAGAGTCTTCTTCAGCCAAGTATCCTTTCCATCGGACCAAGAAGTGTTGGTTGTTCGGGGTTCTTTTGTGTCGAATCACTTTTTCCATCTCGTATTCCTCTTCTCCATTAATGAGGTCAGGAGGAGGAGAAGGGAAATTCAGGCCATGTACGTCGTTTTCACAATAGGGCGATAAGAGGGAAGCATTTTCCAGGTATAGGGAAGGCAGAGTTTGTAAATGAGTGGAGATAGTACCTGGACAATGGTAAAGGGTCCTTCTCGCTTGGGAGCGAACTTTGGATGTGAGATAAGGTGTTTCAGGTTACGGGCTTCCAGCTAAACCTTGTCACCTTTATGGAAAGGGGTAAATTTACTGTGAGAGCAAGCTTTCATGACTTGTCTGGTGAGTTCATGAGCTGCCAGAGCTTCATCTCAAGCAGCAGAGAGGGTTTTCAGTCATTCTTCGACTGCTGGGAGGTTGGATTCAGCAATGACAGTGGGAAGAGGACAAGGTTCGAAGCCATAAGTGAGGAAGAAGGGGGATTTGCTGGTGATGGAGTGAGGGTGGTGGTTGTGGGCAAATTCGGCATGGGAGATCATCTGGGACCATGTGGAGGGGGAGTTACCACAGAAGATGTGGAGATAGGTTTTGACTTCCTGATTGACACGTTCTGTTTCTCCATCAGATTGAGGATGATAGGCAGTGGAGAGGGAGAGGTCGTATCCAAGGAGTTGTCCAAGCTCTTTGGCAAAGGCAGAGGCAAATTGAGGGCCACGGTCTGAGATGATCTTGTTGTACAGACCAAACTGAGTGTAAATCTTGTGGAAAAAGAGGGAGGCAATCCCTTCAGCAGAGACAGATTTCTTTGTAGGACAGAGAATCACCCCCTTAGTAAGCCCATGGTCTACCATGACCAAAAGACTGTCGAAGCCATCGGAAAGGGGAAGATCCATGATTAAATCACAAGAAATCTGCTGAAAGGGGCAAGAGCAAGACGAGGGAATGGGGTGGAGGGGGGGGACAGTAGGATGGGTGTTGGCCTTGGCTGATTGACAGGAGGTGCATCCCTCAACATATTTGCATACAAATTGAGCAAGGCTGGGCTACCAGAATTCAGAGGCGACGAGTTGACAGGTTTTTAGGTAGCTGGGATGGCCAGCGGTGAAGTGATCATGATGCTGTTCAATGACAGATTTCTGGAGGGCGGGGGGAACGTAGGCACGGCCTTGATAGGTGAGGACGCCAGTGTTGTACTGCCAGTCAGAGAGTTGAGAGTGAAAGCAGGCAGGGACATCGCCAGTGGTGGCGTGGAGTGCATCAAGCACAAGGGGGTCAGAGGCAGAGGAGGAGGCGAGCTTCTCCTGAAGGGCGACATCAATGACATTGATGAAGAGGGAGTCTGGAAGGAGGGTAACATTGTTGTTGTCATCATCTACAGCAGGGAGGAGGTCTGGGCGACGAGAGAGGGCATCGGGAGCAGCAAGGGAGGTCCCAGGGACATGGGTGAGGTGGAGGTCAAAGTCTGAGATGTCAAGTAACCATCGAGCTTGTCAATGATTAAGTTTTTGGGGTTGGTGGAAGTAGGTCAGGTTCTTATGATTGGTGAAAACCTGAACTTGGAAGGGGGATCCGTGGAGATAGTGTTGCCAGGCTTTGAGACCATGGATGATAGTGAGAAGTTCACAGCCATAGATGTCATAATTCTGTTCTATAGGGGAGAAGGATTGTGACAGGTAAGAGCAGGGGTGCCAGTCACCGTTGGTATCAGTCTGGAGGAGAACACCTCCAGAGGCATACTTGGAGGCATCGGTGGCAATGGCGAAGGGTTGGGTGGGGTCAGGGCGGTGAAGGATTGGTTGGGAGAGGAAGAGCTTCTTCAGCTCGTTAAAGGAGTCTTGACAGGAAGGGGACCAGTTCCAGGGTTGGTTCTTCTTGATGAGGTCAAGGAGGGGGTGGGCTATATTAGAATAGTTGGGAATGAAGCATCAATAGAAGTTGGCAAAGCCAAGGAAGGAGCGTACGTCCTTGACTTTAGAAGGTGTTGGCCATTCTCGAATACCCTCAAGTTTGACTGGGTCCATGGTGAGTTCATCTGGGCGAACGATCATGCCCAGGTATTCAACTTTGGAGGCTGCAAACTTGCATTTCTCAAGCTTAAGATGAAGGTCGAGTTCCTGCATATGCTGTAGAACACATTTGGTGCATTCCTTGTGGGTTTTGGCATCAGGGGAAAAGATAAGGAGGTCGTCCATATAAATGACAAGCTATCCTTCAGCGATCATGTCCCGAAAAGAGTCATTCATGAAACATTGGAATGTTGCTGGGGAGTTGCAGAGTCCGAAGAACATGACAGTGGGTTCAAAGAGACCTTTGTGGGTAATGAAGGCTGCTTTCCATTGGTATCCATCCTTGATGTGGACGTTGTTGTAGCCCCAGTGGACATCAAACTTGGTGAAGACTTTAGCTCCTTTGAGTTTGTTGACAAGGTTGGAGATAAGAGGGAGAGGGTAAGTGTCTCAAACAGTGTGTTCGTTGACATATTGGTAGTCCTGGCAGGGGCGGAGACCTCCATCCTTCTTTTTGACAAAGAAGAAGGGAGCAGCTTGGGGAGAGTTCAATGGGTAGATTTTTCCAGCTGCAAGATTTTTGTTGAGAAAAGCTTTGGTGGCTGTCTTTTCATCAGGGGAGAGAGGGTAAAGTTTGCCGATCTTTGGGGTGAAGGTTTCATCGAGGTTAATCTCGTGGTCATAAGGTCGGCTGGGGGGTACATGGTCGGTTGCTTCCTTTGAAAAGACAGAAGCAAAGTCAGTGTATTCTTGTAGGAGAACAGGCTTGGGTTTCGCCTTCTTGGCAGCCATGGCAAGTTTGGTGGCGGTGGTGAGTTTGGTGATGGTGGCATTTGGGACAAAGCGAGAGCCACATCAGATGATTCGTTGGATGGTTCAGACATCGTGGTTGCGAAGGAGATGCTGCTGTTGGGTCTCTTTCTGTATATAGTCAAAGAGTCATCCATCCCAGATGGTGTCGATGTTGACATGGTGAGGGGATCGAGGAGTGGGGGTAGTAGGTGTTGGAGGAGGGGGTCAGGTGTGTTTCTAATAGAGGCGATCGGACTGATTGGACTCCAGAGGGATGGACAGCTCGCGGGAGGTCCAGTCGATGGTGGGGTTGACTTCCTTAAGCTAAGGGAGTCCAAGGATGACATTCTCCTTTCCACAATTGAGGATATAGAAAGTGACCTGGTGGACCACTGATTCAATGTGGACAAAGAGTGAGGTAGTGAAACGGATTTGACCATTCTTGTTGGCTGATTGGTTGACATTGTTAACAGTGATGGGGGTGGTGAGTTTAGTTTTGGGCAATTTATGTTTTTGGACAAAGTCCCAGTCAATACACGAGATTTGTGCTCCTGAATCGATCAGAGCATGAGTTCCAATGGCTTTCAAGTGCGAAGGTTCGACAATATGAATGGGGATTTGCATAGACTGTTTGGTTATCAATGATACAAGTACAGATGCACAAGAAAAGAAGGGTCGTTGTGTTGGGGTATGCCCTCCATCTAAAAATCCTCGCCTGGGATGGCGAAGGAGATCTGAGCCACAGTTTCTTCATCATCATCATCCTCAACTTCTCTCAGCTGGGGGACTTCTTCAACCTTCCTAACCTTTTTCTCTGAAGTCTTCTTTGGCTTCAGGTTGTTGGATCCAGGGCACTCGTTAGAAAGGTGGCTGGGTTTTTGGCATCGGAAGCAATGTCCTTCTGCAATGCATTGGCAACATTCTTCTGGAGTGAGTTTCCCGAGTTTGATGGCATCAACATCCATGGTGTCAGGGTCTTTTGAGGGGCAGGAGGAGGAGGTGAATGAGTGATAGGTGGAGGAACCCGACTTGTTCCTTTTGGTGATGTCTTCAGCTTTTCCCCATTGGGTGAGGAAGTGAATGGCTTTGGAGTACCATTCGTTGATCTTGGTGGGGATGGTGTCCATGGACATGATGCAATGCATGAGACAGATGGGAAGGGCTGTAGAGAAATATCCTATGAGGACATTTTCGTCCACAATCTCACTGATCTGGACTTTGTTGTGAAACTCTGAGATGAATGAAGTAAGTTCTGGAATTCCAGCATTGCCAGACATTTGTTGGGTGGAAAGCAAAGTAATGGCTAAGGCTTGGGTGTTGTGGTGTTCGAAGGTGGTTCTAAAGCAGGAGAGCAAGTCAGAGAACTTCCCAAAACCAACTGGTTTCCTGTTAGCGTCGGGGGTGAGAGCTGCTTTGCGAAAGGAAGAGGCCCAGGTAAGGGCAGCTCCAGACTTCATGTAGGAAAGGGTGAAGGTGATTTTCTTCGCCTCGGTGTTGTAGACTTCTTCATTAATGAGGAGGTAGGTCTGGACGGAGTCCAACCAGATAGTTGCCTTAGTGTAATCGCCATCAAAGGCATCTGGGGAGCCAATGCGAAGTTCGACTGGTTTCAAGAGGGTAGACATCATAGGAGGAGGGGCAAAAGGTGGGAGGGGTAGGGTAGAGGCGAAAGTGTGGACAAGAGGAGGAGGGGTGGG
>JBBPUI010001084.1:0-12321 GCA_038094615.1 Heimioporus aff. retisporus | reverse complement strand
AGTGCCGTGATGCCACCACCACACGACGATGGTGACGCTGGTGGAGACGCACAACAGCATGCCCACCACCTCAACAATGGGGCAGTATGCCACATGATGGCAATGATTCAGATGCAAATGAGGACATGCAACAGCATGCCAGGTGCCTCACAATGACGCCATAATGGGTGGACTGTGGCCCAATGGTGCACCATCACCACCACACGACGATGATGCAGGTGAGGACACACAATAGCATGCCCACCACCTCAATGGCGATGATGCAGCGGGCAGTATGAGCCCGACAGCGATGCATGTGGGGATGTGCAACAGCATGCCCACCACCTCAATGACGATGTGGCAGGTGGTATGGTGATCCAACGGCATGTTGCCACAACCACATGATGATGGCAACACAGGCAGGGACATGCAACAGTGTGCCCACCACCTCAACAACAACAACAACACAGTGGGCAGTACAAGCCCAACAGTGTGCTGCCACCACCACGTGACAATGGCAATGTGTGCAGGGATGCCACCACCTCAACGACAATGTGGTGGGTGGTACAGTGACCTGATGGCATGCCACCACCACCACACAATGATGGCAATGTGGGCAGGGACACGCAACAGTGTGCCCACCACCTCAATGACAATGTTGGGGCAGGTGGTATGGTGACCTAACATTGTGTTGCTGCCACCATCACCACCACCACCACCACTGCATGGCGGCAATGACAGGGATGCATGTGAGGACACACAACAGTGCGTCCACCACTTCAACGACGCTGTTACAATCCATATGGACCCCTACTCTTTTTCCTCTTCTTCTTTTGATTTCTCCTTTCTTCCTGGACAATACAGACTTGTTTCATCTCCTAGATCGCGACTCTCCCACATGGTCAGTTGAGCCTGATCATTCTTTTCTTAGATTTCCTATGTGTTTCTACTTGCACTGCCCCACACTATTTATACTTATGTTTTCCCTCCATCACGGACAGCTTCACTGATCGCAGTTCGCTGCACATTATACTTAGACTTCATAGCCTCATGGCTATCCTACCACTACTCAGGATGACTCCTTTAGACAGAGCCTTCGGGCTGCCTCAGTAGTATATATACCCAGCTGCCATGTACATTATCCTTAAGCAATTCCTACTTGGGTTTTCACCTTCACTTGTCTCATCTCAACTCCTCGCCCTAAGGGAATCGTGCCCCTTACTCCTTGTCCTTTGTCCCGGGTGTCCTAGAGAAAGAGGAACCCTTGATCGTCTCTATTACGAGACTCCCTAGACCTCCAGTAGTTTAAACTACCCGACCCTGAACCTTCGAAACCTTCGTCTCCAGCCATGACCCCAAGACCCCTTGGCTTGTCCCTGACTATGTCAGCCCCTCGTAACTCCCCTCGGCTAGTTTATCTAGGTCAAACCCCTCACCCCTTAGTCCTTTGACTTGTGCAGGTGATCCTACCAAGTCTTCGCTTGTCCCTACCTGGGCCAAGTGTAACAAAAGGAATTGCTTTCTTCTAGCGAGCTACCATCGTTGTAGTCTCCCACCATTTCACACCAACACCCCAGAAACCCTAGACCCCCAGGGAACCTTCGAGTTCCAGACAATCGCTTCAGAGAAGAAGCCATCGCAGAAACCTTCCCTGACAACTCAGATTTGTCCGAACAAGAACAATCACCTGTAACGGCCCACCCAGAAGACCCAGACATCGACATCCCAGAAACACAGACCCTAGACCAACATCTATCACAGCAACTCTTGGAACAGTTATCTGTTCAAGAACCAGACTACTTTGACAAAGAGTTCCTCGAAGCTGCCACAGAAATAACCCAGACAACCACCCCAGTTCCACCCCTTTGCACCCTCCCCAAAGTCCCCTACTCCTTCGAACTCACCACCAGACCAAACATGCCAAACATGGCTGAACAAGAAACCCCTTCACACCCCAGACCCACAGAACTCAGGCTAGGAACCCCAGAACCCTTTGATGGGAACGCCATCACAGCCAAAGCATGGGCTGCCACCATCACCTTCTACCTCATGATCAACAAAGAAGTCTACAACAACAATGCCAAGAAAGTGGCATTTGCACTCTCGTATATGACCAAAGGATCTGCCACCACATGGGCCACAACTTACAGAGAGACCATCCTCACGTCCAAGCCAAACGAAGAAGGAAACATCCCATTCTCTTGGGACGACTTCTCAAAGAAATTCAAAGAACACTTCTGCGATGGGCATGATACCCGAGCCACCGCCATCTCCTGGCTCTCCACACACCACACCACCACCTGAGTCACCCAGAACAAACTCGCTAAATATATTGCCGATTTCTGCAATAATGTCCAGATCTCCGAGATCACCGACAAGAACGTTCTCATCAGCTACTTCTCTGCTGGACTCCCGGTGTACCTCATGTGCTGAATCATGTCTATGGATACTATTCCCTCCAAAATTGAGGAATGGTACAACAAAGCCATCCACTTCTTCTCCCAATTCCAGAAAGCAGACAACATCGCACATTTCAACCGATCTTCCCACACTGCCCCCCATCAGACATTCGGTCGCCAATATCATCACCCATCTTGCAATGCAAATGCTACAGAGGTCAATGCAGTCAGGATTGACTGCCTGTCCCCTGAAGAACGAAAGCAATGCGTCGATCAAGGGCTCTGCTTTCGATGCTGTCAGAAAGGGCATACCTCCTATCAATGCCCGAAATACCCCAGTCAAACTCCACGACCTCGCCAATCCTTCCCAAAGAAGGTACGGCAAACCATGGCATTCCCTATTATGGAGGAAGAAGAGGAAGAAACCACATCATATGAAGAAGGACCCCACTCCGTCAAATGACTGGGTTTTTAGAATGGAGCACTTGACCAACACGAACCCCCTCCCCAACTAGATGCGCGCCTGTATTTACCTCTAAGATTCGAAATGCTATTTATATTCCCATTTCAATCATGCACACATCTTCAAACGTTGGCACTTAAGCACTCATCGACTCTGGCACATCAATATCCTGCGTTGATTGGCATTTTGCCAAAAGAAACAAGCTACCCCTCGAACGACTTTCCACACCCATACCCATACACAACGTGGATCAATCCCAAAACATACATGGGGATATCAAGTTCACTTCAGAAGTCCCCATCCGCCTCAACAACATTGTACATCAGGTACGATTCCACATAATGCACTGTGGAAAGGAAAACATTATTCTTGGACACCCCTGGTTGAAAGACACCAATCCTATCATTGACTGGAATTCTGGAAAAGTTGACATCCCCGATTCCACAGACCAAACCAAAGAACTCTACATTCCACAAAACTCCCACCGACCCATGAACCATACCCAGATGGAGCATGACTCCAAAAAGGATCATCTCTGTCGATACCTCGACTTCGAAGACCCCTATCACTTCTGTGAAAGGGCATACAACATTAATGTTGTAGACCGCATCGTCAAGTATGGATGCAAAGCATACCCCCTAGGATCCCCTATGGTTAGAAAGCTAACCAAAGCCACTGAACTCTCTATGCAAGCCGATTCCACCGACACCACTGTCCTCCCCGACAAATACAAAGAGTACGAAGAAGTGTTCTCCAAAGAAGCAAACAACCACGTACCCCCATCCCAGTCATACGACCACGAAATCAATCTCAATGATTCCTTCAAACCAAAAGTTGGAAAAATCTACCCTCTCAACCCTGAAGAAAGGAAAGCTACTGAAGACTTCCTCAACGAGAACCTTGCCACAGGGAAAATCTGACCATCCAACTCCCCCCAAGCCTCACCCTTCTTCTTCGTCAAGAAAAATGATGGAGGACTCCGCCCCTGCCAAGACTATTGCTACGTCAACGAACATACAATCAAAGACGCCTATCCCCTTCCCCTAATCTCCAACTTAGTCGATAAACTGAAAGACGCCAAGGTCTTCACCAAATTTGACGTCTGTTGGGGATACAACAATGTCCGGATCAAAGATGGACATCAATGGAAGGCTGCCTTTATCACCCACAAAGGCCTCTTCAAACCCACCATCATGTTCTTTGGGTTAACCAACTCCCCCACCACATTCCAAAGATTCATGAATGACTCTTTCAGGGATATGATCACCGAAGGATGGTTGATCATTTACATGGACGATCTCCTCATTTTCTCTCCCAATGAAGACAGCCACACAGAAAGAACCAAGAGGGTCCTTCAACGAATGAAGGAACTGGACCTTCACTTGAAGCTGTCAAAATGCTACTTCACTACAAAAGAAGTAGAATACCTAGGAATGATTGTCAAAACAGGAATCCTCGCTATGGACCCTGTCAAGCTTGACAGAATCAAGAAGTGGCCCATCCCAGCCAAAGTCAAAGATGTGCAATCCTTCTTAGGATTCACCAACTTCTACAGGAGGTTCATTCCAAACTACTCCAACATCGCACGCCCCCTCCTCAACCTCACAAAGAAAACCACCCCCTGGATGTGGACAGACAAATGCCACAAGGCCTTCGAAGAACTTAAACAGAAGTTCTTATCTCAACCCGTCCTACAATTCCCTGACCTCATGAAACCATTCACCATTGCCACCGATGCCTCCAAATATGCCACAGGAGGAATCCTACTCCAAACAGACGACAATGGGGATTGGAAACCCTGCTCCTACCTTTCCCAATCTTTCTTGCTGGCAGAAAGAAACTACAATATTTACGACCAGGAACTCCTCACTGTCATCAGAGCGCTCAAGATGTGGAAACAATATCTCAAAGGACACCCCATCCCAATCCAGGTCTTCATCGATCACAAGAACCTCACATACTTCTGACAACCACAAGACCTCAACCACAGACAAGCCCAATGGCTACTAGATCTGGCCAATTTTGATCTCCGGCTGATCCACATCCTTGGAACTTCCTTAGCGGGACCAGACACCCTCTCCTGCCGCCCCAACCTCGTCCCTGATGACAAAACCGAGAATCATGATGTCACCATGCTTCCCCAATCCTTATTTGTCAACCTGATCGACACCACCCTAACCAACAAATTACAGGCCTCCTCCAAAAAGGACCCTCTGGTCCTGGATTCCCTACAGGCCCTATCAGGAGAAGTCCCTACTGCCCTGCAATCCTGCCTCTCTGATTGGAAGTAGGATGCAGGGATACTCACTTATCAAGGAAGGGTATACGTCCCCAATGACTCCGACCTCTGCCGATCCATCGTCCAACAATGCCATGACCACCCCTCCATAGGACACCCTGGCTTCCTAAAGACCTGACAATTGGTCTCTGCCAAATTTTGGTGGCCAGGACTCGCAACCTTTGTCCGAAAATATGTGGAAGGCTGCTCCCATTGTCAGCAGGCCAAGGTCAACACTCATCCCACATTGCCACCCCCTCTTCCCATCCCTTCCAAAAGTTCCTGACCCTTCCAGCAAATCTCTTGCGACCTGATCACTGGCCTCCCCAAGTCCAGGGGGTTCGACTCCCTACTGGTCGTGGTTGACCATGGGCTTACAAAGGGGGTAATTTTGTGTCCCATCTTGAAAACTGCCCCTGCCGAAGGAATCACCACCCTCTTCTTTAACAAAGTATACAAAAGATTCGGACTATATGACAAAATAATCCCTGACAGGGACCCTCAATTTGCCTCCAACTTTGCAAAGGAACTAGGAAAACTCCTGGGATATGATCTTTCCCTCAGCACCACCTACCATCCCCAAACTGATGGAGAAACCAAATGAGTCAACCAAGAAATAGAAACCTATCTACGGATCTTCTGTGGCAACAATCCCACCGCTTGGGCAGAACATATCACTAATGTGGAATTCACCCATAACCATCGCCCACACTCTGTCACTGGAAAATCCCCATTCTTCCTCATGATGGGCTATGAGCTAGTGTTGCCACAGCTCCGGCTTGTAGCCAACTCAAGTCATAGCCAAGCCTCAGTATTGACAATCATCACAAGGATATTGTCGTTGTCAACGTTGATGCTTAGCTGGGTGGTCTGTGTGACCCACCCTTTCGTGAAGTTGAGGTGCTCCTTCTTGAAAAAAAATTTAACCATTTGCAGGGCTTCCATCAAGACCAGGCTAATCCGATTTCGTCGTTTTGTCATAGTTTCACCACCGGAGGAAAATACAGGTTTGCTTGGGACCACAGCCACTTGGATCAGGAGGTAGTCCATGGCAATCTGATAGAGTGTTGGATAAATACTTTGAGATGCCTAGATCATGAGTAGATAAGTAGCGTAGGATATATTGATTGAAAAGAAACCAACCACCCAAAATGAAAGAGGATTGGTTCCCTCTGCCAAGCATGGTGCTGTTGTGTACAACATGAACTCCTGGTCAATTGTTTGAATATTGGTCTGCGATTGCTGTGGATGTGGTTTGGGTAGCCTGTATTGTGAGGCGAGACTCTTCATGGGAGGTGTGATCGTGTGATGGACATTTGGTGGGGCATTCTGTGGTACTCGTGGATCGGTTGGACATCTGCTTTGTACCTGATGCTCGTTCATCTATGCTTCATGTCAAGAGACGTAGAATGGACCAAAGAAGCTTTACCATGTTTAGGACGACTGTCTTCACCTTACAGACCTCATCTCGCTTCCAATTTGCCTCCATCCAGGTGAGGTGAACGGAAGGGTTGACCACTGCGGATATTAAGATTACATTGGCATAGTACTATTCTTGACATACCCATTGCTATCGCGTAGGCACTCGTCATTCCGATACAACTATAATATTTTTTGCGATCACAAGTCCGATGTCAACATACGGCCTACAGTGGGGTACAGATTGGCTGAGATGTTCCCATTGGACGACAAGGGTTTTGAATGAGGGCATGACGTGCGACAAGAGAGGTAAGGTCTCGGCTGACATGGTCTTCTGTGCAGCATGAGGAATCTATGCAGGTCAGATGTGAAGAGAAGCCATCAGCGAGATCAATGTGATCAGTTTTAATGTGGTTACCTCGAAAATTATTTCCAGGTCCTCTAACACATGCCAGTGCATGTCATCCAGCCCACTGTCACTAATGTCCCGATGCGCAGGAGCTGAGAAAAAGCAGTCGAGTGCCTGTGAACAGGATTAGTAGAATATATGTGATACGGTAGAAATACTATTGGACATACATCAGCAAACTGACCTTTGGCTGTACAGAGTTATAAAGGCTTTCACAGAGTGACAGACCTTACAGGAAGGTACCTAGTAATAAAGGAATCCCCAGATATATAAATGACTGTACAGTTGAGGATGTTTGGATTGACATCAAACTAGTATACTGTGCACAGAGCTACATACCAGTGCACACCCTTGTCCATACCAATATAAACTGTGAATATCTTCTATATTGGAATTGCGGGTCAAACACCACACAGAAAATACCACTAATGGGGATCACGATCGCGAAGCGTATAACATGTGAAATTAATCTAAAATTACGTCAAACTCGCTACCACAGGCCGTTACTCCATGCGACTGGAATGATACACCGCTTTGGGCCAATCAACAATGATAAATTGTATATGCAGCATATAAACATACCCAGCAGTAGTTGCCCATTCAACTCATAGTACCTTTGTTTTAGCAGAGTGCTTGAGCAATCCATTGATTCGGTGCTGCATGCTGAGGTAGCCCATGAAAACATTGGAATATGTGGCATAATTGAACTGCCGATCTTGTCGAATGCCTGTTTGAGTGTACTCGTCGAGGGCAGCTTGAAGCTATAAACTAGGCCAGTGATTGTATGGAGCAAGCAGAAATACTTACTGTGGTGGCTGTGAGGCACACCGTGACCTCAGGCACTTCACATGAAAAGACTTTGGGAAAAACTGAATTGAGCGACAATGCCAAGTAAAAGAAACCTGTAACAAGAGCTGCCAATGCCGGATGTGCCATGTTATTTGTAGAACCCTGGAAAGGACATTAGCCAGTCGATTGAATGGCAATTTCACTGACCTCATCGTCAACACCATCCCTGAGGAACATGGCTCCTTCAATCAGCCCCACAGCTTGCGACTGATTGTCTTGCACATCATGAGTAGGTCTGATGTCGTAGAATCACTGCACTATTTCCCGAGCCTTGGATTTGATGGTAGAGCACCATGTCATCAACGACTACCAAAGCTAAATTCTCATAAGTTAAATCATGGGATCCCTGGCATGTGCATACCAGGATGCTAAGTGGACTGCGATAATTGGGCCAGTAACCTGCAGAAGATGGTTAGTCAAAGCAAGCTCAGACAGGGAAACTCACCTGGTGGAACATTTTCACATTGAATGAGGGCTTCATTAAAGATTTCTGCAGCTGACATATCAAGAAACAAAGAGCAAGGAGGAAATGGATTGTTCATTGCGGAGTTGCACTGAGCAATAACCTTTGCTCGTTCGATGACTTGGTGAAAGCCGAATGGGTAAGATCGAAGTCTAGTCAGATGACCATCTAGCACACCATCCGGTGCCACTGCCTGGGTGTGAGTGGCCATAGTAAAAGACCCAACTACACTATCCCCAGTGTCTCTACCAGCAGTGGGAGCAGTGTGCCCAACGAAGACATGCTGCTGGTCATGAATCGAATGGAGTCGCTCTGGAGATGGGGGATGCGGGAGTCCATTACATCGGTGATGGGCACGGACAACATCTTCTCCAGACTGCTGCCATGATTCAGCGAGTAGCATAGGATCTAGAAATACTTGAGTATTGTCCATAGGTATAAGTAAATCTCACCTATGAGTGAGTCGTCGAATTGATTTGCTTGCACATGATATGGTCTGGATCTGCTGTGTCAGTAGGGGACGGGATAAGTTACCACACATACATGGATCTTGTGCCGACTTGTGCGAAAAACCATCATATCCATCCATGATGTCTTTGTCCTGGACTGGAGAGCCTTACAAAGAAATTTGTTGTTAGTGAACGGTTACATAGTGTGTACATACCTGGGCCATGTAGGGCTGTTTCAGCAGCCCTGTTGTCTTCATCTGGAGATCTCTCATTGATATCAGGTTCATGATGCTCATAGATCTGTGTCTTGCAGAAGAAAGAACCATCACATTCGCTCTCTGGCTTGGTATCACCATCTCCATCTGCATGATGGTAGGGGGGTGGTGGAGTGGGAACCGAAGCGTACGCTGGATCATTGAGGTCACGGATAGCATAAGTCCTAGATAGGGAATGGGATTGCACCAGAACTCGCTGATTGATTTGTGAACTCCTAAGCGGAACAGGTGGATTGTTTCCCAACACATGTGCAGATCCCCCACATGATAAGGGAGCCACAGAGCCACCCCGTGAAACAGGAGTCATAGAGCTTCCACATGAAAGAGAGGAATCGGAGAGGATGCTTCAGTGGGGTGGATGAACCGAGCCTTCACGAGATGGGAGTGATGGCATTGGAGTGCCGCGAGCAGATGGGACGGCCTCAGTCAAGTCACCAAGGGCAGACGTAGGACGAGAAGCTGTGGGAGGAAGCTGAAAGCCAAATCGCAAGCCTGGCTGGGATGGCTGCCATGTCAGCTTTGGCTGGGGGGTACGCGCTATTGTCTTAGCAGAAGGGATCTGGGTGCGTGACTAGCTTAAAGAACAAAAACAAGAGGGATGAGCCATGGTCACCTCTTTCCCCGCACTCCCTTTCAAAGAACTTGTTTTCCTCTTGATCAACTCCTTCTCTGTTACGGGAGCCATTGGATTGAGGGGCTTGTTCGTGGTGACGATGTCCATCGGTGTGATCTTAGCAACAGTCTGAGTCTGGATATGCTCGATGTGTTGCAATTGCATGATTTGGCCCCCATTGCCTTTGTTTGCCCTTGCAGACCATCGAGTCAACAGGTGATCTTGTGAACAGAAAAGATGGGTCAGATGAACTCACTGCAATGGTTGGTGGTGAATGAGCTTACCATCTGAAGGGACTCCATGGGTCTTTGTTTTCTTTTGTGCATCAGAGCTGATGATTTGACTGTCAAGCTGGGAACCCAGATTGGCATTCGTAGATCACTTCTTTCCAATCCCTGCCATGAGAACCACTGCGAGAAGGGTAACAACCTCGAAGACGAGCACAGGTCAAGAGGATGACCTTCGCAATGGTTTCTGTGGTCCTTTATACGGTCACTGCGACGGGGACCTGACTCAACGTGTAAGAAAGACACATCAGCAAGATGACTTACCTCTGGGCACACATTGACAACCCCATGGCGTATGCCTAGTGCACCATTTCCATCTATCATGACAGTGACCGATGATGTGCGCCTTAATGACACTTTGTGGTACAACCCAACTCAAAAGGGAAATTTTCTGCTCACATGACATTGAACTTGGTGACTTCAAAGTACAATTTGGTTGCCCAAGTACTTGTGACAACAACACTCAGAAGGTCTGATACATAGTACTAGGTAACATAGTCCATCACTCAAGCGAGTCTGCACCGAATGTTCCGCCCCTCAGAATAGTAGTCAGATTTTGTGGGAGCGGGTTCTTTGTGTAAATTTTCCCATGCTCACTTTGTGTTCGTAGCACCGCAAGAGACTTCTTCAACAGTGTTGAAGGCATCCATAAGAACATCTATGATAGCTGCATGAGTAAGGGACATATTGTCATTTGGATCATGAGAATTTTGTATGAGCTTGTAGAGTCGAGCGACGAAAGGCTTGATTGGCTTAAAGTATGGTGTGAAATGATCAAATACCATCTTTGATAGCAGCTGGCCCAGCTTCTGGTCATGTAAAGCTTTGATGTTGCTCATCATCTTTGCCGACACCCATTGCTTGAGACAAGTCTGCTCAACGCTCTTATCACGACAAAGTTCATTGGGTGCCTAGTAAAGTATGCACACCCAAATGAGAACATAGATGAGTGATTCGAGGTCGTGTGCAGATGTATGAACGAAGTTACTGGATGGTTTGATGAACTCTCAGAGGAGGTCAATGGCCATGAATGGTATCATACCCTAGATGTTTTTAGTGCTAAATAGATGACACAGGAGAATTACTTACAGTGCGATCACCACTCAATATTCCTTGTTTCTCCATGTCCAGCATAGTGGCATAATCAAAGTTGATAAGCAGTCCACAGCAAAATTTCTTCTCAGCGATAACATCTTCCTGCTTACTGCGTGCATCTGATTGGGTAGGCCAGCGAGTTGGACAGACGTACACAAGGATGTTATTGAGGCTGATATCGTGGTGAAGGATACAGTATGTGTCCACTAGAATATAATGAACTTGCAAGGGGAAGTGAGATTTGGTGCTTCAGCATGGCGACGTACTTACCATGAACGATGTCAATAAAAATACTCACGAGCTCTTGCAAAGAACCGAAGCCAACGAGGGGCTCGCCAACTGGTGTCATCAAGAGACGTTGGTGGATGTGTGTCTCGAATGATATGCCATGGACCAGAAATGCAGGTTGTAGCAGGTCTGTTGTTTCATCGACGCCTTCCACCTGAACCATCCATGATTCAACCAACTCAGGGACCCCAAGCAACCCAGCAATCTTCCTCAGAATCTCATCCTCTGTATGCTTTCTACCCTTGTGTGTCCAATAGTCCTTGATGACATACAATTTCTTACCCTTCTTGACTAACCAGGAACTTGTTGCCTTGCCCCAAATCAAGGGACTGATGAAAATCGTGCGTATGACGGCATATGAAGTGTTGTAAATATAAACGATCTGACCCTTCTTGACAGTGAAGTCGCTGCGGGGACGATGTAGTAAAGAAGGTGATAACGTGAGATCGATGAAGGTTGTGTCAAATCCGAGTGCAGCAGGATTTCCAAAGGCAAGAACATATATAATACAAGCAAAGAGGTCAGCAGATTTGTGTATGTTGTATCCCAAGGAATGGATGGCCCCTGAGTGGTCAAAGAGGTGGAGGCGGAATTCCTGACAGGCAATAGAGAGGGCAACAACAAACCGTCTACGAGGCTGGGACATAAAGATGGTGTATGCCTCGTGAATGATATTGCACCATAATTGAGCGCTATAGGCAGAGGAAGTGAGCTCAAGAAATGCTATTACATTGTGCCATGTAAATCCGGTCTGTGGACCAGATTGCCTGCAAAAGATGACATCAGGCTTGACAGAGAGGTTGGAACCCTCTACTGGACTTGTGGCATACTGAGAAGACCAGAGGCATAACAGGTGGGTTGACTTCGCCTCCTTGGCCAACAACCGTGTAATGGGACGTCCGGGTCCCCACCCCTTGGGACACAAGTTACTTGTATGTTGACTCAAAGGAACTGGAAACAAGGCGATGATTTGGTTTAGCCATGCAGCAACACTCAATTCCTCAGAACCACCAAGTGGAAGGACAGTTGCTTCGATGATTTCCTATGAGGGTGTC
>JBBPUI010001083.1:0-12326 GCA_038094615.1 Heimioporus aff. retisporus | reverse complement strand
AAATTCCAGCAAACGGCGGGTGGACAGGCTGATACGGGCAACTGCAAAGGATGATATGCGGGCCCTGGAATGTCCAATGTGATTGCTGATCAACCACATCTAGTCAGGACAGCTTCCAGAACAAAAAAAAACGAACATCGAAGGGATGCGGTTGATGGGATGGTATGAAGTCACGTACCCGCTTGATCATTTGAGATCGAACGCCGAATTCTTCGGGGCCCATCGCAAAGGCAACCGAAATATGGTGAAGCATTTTCGACGACCTCCATTCCTTCTTTAGCTAGGCACAGGCATTCGCGCCCTTGTACTTCGAGCTCGACGGGCCATTCGGATTGGACATTAATACCAGCGACACCCGCTCACGCCTGCCCCTTCCAGCTGCTCAGCAACCACCGCACGAGGGTCATTTCCCTGCCGCGCTACCGGTGGGGTTGGCCGTGGCTCATAACGAAAGGTGTATTCGCCCACGGGCGTGAATCGACCACGGCAGTGTTGACGGAGCTGGTTACCGCGGTCGACATGCGACGGTTGTACGCTACCGAGAGCCTGAGGCTCAACACAAAGGGCATTGACTCGTTAGCGCACTACACGTGTGTCTACACCCCACTCGTACGGTTACGTTGGCTTTAGTGCTCCTCCGGACGCCACCCGACGACGAAATAGCGACCTGGTCGTCGACGGTGAAAGGGTGGGTTCAATGGTGTTAGCGGGGTCGTGGGGGTGCATTCCCCGCCCTCGCTGGGTGACATGCATGTGAGCGGACGTCACATTGACGATGACGCCTGCGGCGATTGCAGCATGGCAGGGTTATGAGACTAGTCCTGATACGAGCACGCGAATAACCTGTTCTGCGGCACGATCGTGTGGGCCATCCTGATTTTCTTTTTTTGTCCTCGTTTATCTCCCAGCCAGTATGTGTACGAGGGGGGGGGCTACTAGTACTGTAAATATTGTATGGCTAAATTACAAGAAGTATAATTGGAGCATAATTAGATGTGTCCAGTGGTGTTGAACGTGCGGATCACATAAACTCGAGCTCAAATATTGACACATGCAGGAATTTTTGTACAATATGTATCTCGCGGTGCGGACACTCTGACGTCTACCGTAGATGAAGCTAGGCGTATCAAGTTCCACAAGCAGAGCAAAGGGCTAGTATAGTATGTAGTCACAGCCTTAGAATACTAAATAACACCTCCCAAAACGTCCGACGGCGCTAGGCATGCACCTCGCCAAGTCCATCCGCCACCCGAATCGCATTTGGATCCCACCCCGACTCCTCGCTTCGATGCTTCAGTCTTGGATCGACCGTCTGCTGTTGTTGAGGCGGCGTGATCGGGGTCACGCTTACCGACGAAGTCGACAGATGGGCGTATGACGACACACCTTCCATCGGCGATGGATGAAGATCTTGCTCACCCTCGTCAGATGAATGTCGCAGGTCCATGTCTGCGTCGCCTTCGCCGTCACAGTCATCATCGTGATCGCCAGCCTCACTGTCCGAGCCGAGGTCCATTGCCTGTTCGACGGACATGACCATTTCGACGTCTTCGCCGTCCCCATCCCCTCCGTCGTCCCCATTTACGTGTCCCGACCGCGCAGCACAAGACGCCGAAGGCTCATGTCCACCTCCCCGTTCCCGCTCCTGTTTACGACCTCGATGGGACGAGGATGAAGATGGCTTGGACGACCTTGATTTTTCGAGTTTGCGAAGCACTTTTGTGATGTACTCCTTGGCAAACTTTTTGATCTTGGCCGCTTTTTCGTCCGAGAGGGTATCTAAGCGGCCCTCCTTGTACGACGACGACTTTTTCTCTTTTTCGGCGATGACGTGGGTGAGCTGTCGAGTGGCGTGAGTGACGAAGTCGCATGCATAAGAAAAACGAGTGGGCTGTCGACCGTCCGTACCTCCTTGGCGTACTTCTTAAACACGTCTGTGTCCATCTTACCGGAATACTTGCTCATGCACTTCACCACCACGGCACCGACGAGCTTGAGTAACCGTCTCTCCTTGTTGGCCTCCTTCTCCTCCTTGGACTGCAGCTTTTTC
The DNA here is from genome assembly GCA_038094615.1 of Heimioporus aff. retisporus. Classification (NCBI taxonomy): domain Eukaryota; kingdom Fungi; phylum Basidiomycota; class Agaricomycetes; order Boletales; family Boletaceae; genus Heimioporus; species Heimioporus aff. retisporus. Next base: position 10,276 of record JBBPUI010001083.1, on the reverse strand, counting down.
GGGGCCTTGGACTTCTTCTTGATCGCCTCAGGAGGGGGGAGCAGTGCGGCTACCGCAGCAGCAGCTTGGCGCGCCGCCTCGGCCTCCGCCGCTGCATTTGCAGCCGCGATGACATCCGCAATCTCTCGCTTCTTGGTCTGAGACTCGATATACGTCAGGTCTACCTGTGGCAAGTGTACTTGCTGTGGCTGTTGCATCGGTGTGGGTACGTCTTGTTGCGGCGCAGGCCTGGTTACAGGCTTGAACTCGAGATCGTCCCCTTCCCTACGCGTCTTCTTGAGCGGCCGGTTGTCGTCGTGTGACTGAATGATGATGATCGAGGGTGACTCTGGCGTGTCTTCCTCGCCATTCTAGGATATGTAACAATCAGGCTCAGCTGCCACAGGGTGCGGGGCAAGACCACATACAGCCTTGAGACGTTTTGGTATACGATAAGCTACTTCGAGGGAATCCCAGTACTCAAGGAGCTTGAATGATGGATGTCAGCGAGCGGACTTTCTCTACAAACGTGAACCAACCTTGAGAGAGAGTGACTTCACGTGTTCGTTCTCCGATTCTGCACAGTTCTGGACAGGAATTCGGATTTTGGAGTCGTCGACCTTGTTTCGTTGGATCAGTGGCCACTTGACCATGGCTTCAAGTGCCTTGGGAAAGTCCAGAATGAATAAGATAAAGGCCAAAGACGACGAGAAACGCACGAGAATGGTGACTTCTATATCCTTGACATAGTCCTGGAGTATGTTTGTCATGAGACTAAAACCGCGTAGACGCATGATTTGGCGTAGAGCCGCCTCATTTTCTGTGATCTTTGCATACCCCAAGTCAGTCGGTGAGTCGTAGTCGGACGTTAATACGGCTGTACCTTGATTCGAGTAAGTAGCTTGGTAAGAACTTTCTTGCTCGACGTCTGGCGGATGGCCTGCACGACCTTTGGAATGTCCTTCTCAACCAGGGGCTTGAGTTCAGGCTACGGGAAAATGTGGATAAGACACACGATCAAGAATCAAATGCACGAAAAATCACCATGTAGTCTTCGTCAAGCTTCTTGCTCTTTCGCTTCTTGCTTCCCTTGAGACCCAGTTTCTCTACCTCGTCGGTGATTCCCAGAGCTATAAAGCAGGGATATAGACTGGGTTGCAGATACGGAGAAGTTGGACACGCACCATCAAGATAGAGGTCGTCCATGCCACCGATGTCTGTCTGCGTCTTACCGCCAAGGAAGCCGACACAGTTGGCCTCGCCGCAATAACATGGTTGTGCTTCGTGTCTGTTGTTGACGGGTTGGTTAGTATACACACACAGGACAAAAAGACATACCCATATCGGTCCACATTGTAGTTGAACGTCAATTCCTCGTCCTTCCTGATTGCCCGGTTTGCAAAGATACCCATCCGGACACGCTCGCCAACCTGCCACTTGGCAACATAGCAGTTCGGGCGACAGCTGTGATTTGCGAAACGGCCAATGCCACCTCTCTTGGTTGCGTCGATGTACTGAGAAGCATACGAGGTAAGACGAGATACGTAGAAGGGAACGGAAAACCCACCTCATCTTTTTGCAACATCATAAAGTAAAAATGTTTGATGCCCTCCTCGGCATAATCACGCATACGTTTCATGAATGATGGGTGAGAGACCACATCGCCGACGTACTCGTAGATGAACGTGTCCCTGTCATATCCCATGCAAGTTGAGGATGGCCCTTAGATGACCTGAATAGTGTGGGGACGCACTTTGATATGTCCGAAGCCGCCCGCAACCCGTACCCTTTCTTTTCCGTCAATACGATCTCGATGTTGGCGTACTCCTTCCGTTGAAACCTGGATTCACCCGAATGAGATGAAGAGAGGAGGCGATGAGCACCGACCCATACGAGCCCCCGAAGGATTTACCCACCGTTGATTCTGGCAGTAAGACCGACAACGGCAGTCGTCTGGTAGACACTCGACCTGCGTGAGTCGATTGATACAGTCCGAGCCCGGCCCACATGCATCCGATGGATCATCCACACCTGCAACGACGAAAAAAGACGCCCGACCGCATCCCCGACACCAGAAGGCAACCAGTCACTACGTATTCGAGACTACGGGTAAAGAGAGGGATCGTAAAAAAACTGACCATGGTCGTATACACAGTCGCATGTCATGCTCTCCAACGCCTCTCGTGAACGCCCGAGGGTGTTGTATTGGTAGTGATTTTCGGCGAGCTCGATGAACGTTGCCCGGGCCTCCAGCTCCGCAAGGGGGAGGTCACCTATGAGTTGAGGCGTAGCACGTTTGAGCTTGCCATTAGCGGGGGCTGGTGTGCTTGATCCCGACTTTTCGCACTTGGATAGAGGCGGAGGTGAGGGCTCCGTCTCGACGGAGGGGGTTTCTAGCGAGGGTTTGGCGTCGTCCGAGTCTTCGAGTTTTGCGTTACGGTCATGCTCGTCTTCTCGCTTGATAGGGCGAGTGAGTATTGGTGATAGGGATGGACTCTGACGCTGAGAGGGGGGTCCGGACATGGTGGCAGATCGTCAGCGACGGTGAGAGCGATGTGAACAACAAAGTTCAGAGCAACGATACGACAACTGGCGCAACGTCGGGCACGACGGGGGCGCTAGCGAGGTCGTCAGCCCCAGCTAGGAGAACGATGGCGAGCACAGACCTTGTCGTTGTGTGACGTGGCTTTGGCCCACTACGAGAGCCGTGCCAGTTGGAGTCCTAGTCAAACACAAGCGTCACGGTGCTCGATGACGCCCACGTCGACTTCAAAAAAGCGGAAGCGCGACGACAACGAGGGTAAAGTCTCGTTCGCGCTGTCCAGCCAGCCGAGATCGCAGCTGGGCCCTGTCCTTGGTGAGTGTTTACAGACCTCGCTCGTGGTCGTCCACAGTGAGTGACCGTCGTGCTCGCCACCCTTGACACAGCCAGTTTTCCTGCTATTGTACCACCAAAGTCCACCCCATTCAGCTGTTATCGGACAGAAAAGGCTGGCACCGACGAGGACACCCCATTCGTGGACCTCTCCACGCTCATCGCCGGTGAATCCGACGCCGTCGACTTTTTCTCCTCTTCTGACACATGTCGTGCTTCCGCTGGCACCCGGTGCGTCCCCAAGCCATTCATGTACTCTTTTTCGTTCATTTGCAGCCAGATACTTTGTTGCGGTACATAACAAGCGCACAAAGACGACCACCGTTCGCGAGGCGCCTCTCCATGTCCTGACACGCCAAGTCAAGGCGCTCAAGTCTCTCCAGCCTGCAGCCGTATCCACCCTGCAGCGTCTCGAAGCACGCGCAGCCCTTGGCGAGTCCTTTGGTACCAAAAAAGCCAAGCAGGCCATCAAGGCCCAGGAACGGAACAAGGTCGATGTATCTGCAATGGCGACTGTCGCAGATCATCTCCAGGAGAGCATTCAACGGAACACACGGGCCTTGCCTTCCAGGGGTACGTTTATCTCTGTCCTACCGTCACGATCCATGCGAACGAGATCCGTCAGAGGAAGCGCAGGCAACGGTTGACAGTAACCGTCTGGTACCTCCATACAACCCTGATGCAGAGACCCCCTCCGAAATCTATCCCTTACACAACGTCATCCCCGAGGTGGAATGGATGACCCTGTCCCCCTCGGCAATCATCCAAGCTGGCTCGGCCAAGGAACGAAAAGTCCTCCTGACATATCAGCGATCCAACTGGATAAATCAACATCTAAATCACATTTGTTCTTCCGAATTCCCGAGCAAGACGCACATGTGAGCCGTGGTTGTCTCTTTTTCAGCAAGCGATGGGGGATTGACACCTTCTGTGTCTCGTTTAGCAAGATTCTCATGTACATCGCCGTCATGATGTCCTTTCGAAACCTGACCCTTCGTAAATTCGAGAAATCCGCTATTTACGACAAGCTCTCCTCTGTTCCGTCCATCATTGTTGATGGCCTTATGTCTCGATTCACGGAAACTCCGAGAGGTTCGACAGAGTCAGGGGCCTTCAATCCAAGAATTCGGCTACATTTTTACTGACATATATCCTACAGACCACAGTCAACATCTCAAACAGAGACATTGCTGCTTACGTATATGTTTGCGCTGTGCCTCCGTGTCGACGATTATTCGACGGACACGACGCTGCTTGCGAACGACCTGAGTCAGAAGGTTGCCACGTATGTCGCCTTAGCAGATGCATTTCGGGTGACGAACGTTCCTTGGACAGAATAAATGGGCTATTCAAGTCACTGGGTTGCAAGATCACCAAGTTGACTACACAGGATCTCAAGCGACTTGGACTTCCTGACAGTGCTGGAGAGACGAAGAGAGCGACGCTCAACACACCACTCGAGTTCCCGAAGCCAAGGGTCAAAAGACGCACATGAGGCTTACTTTCATGGTCAGGGCATTTTATGACCATGTCGCTCGCTCGTTCATTTAGTGCGTTTGATGAAAACGAAGTACAAATTCATTTTCATTTTCACCATGAATCATCCGCTTACTGTGCCCGACTGCCTGGTGCATCACGATAATTAAAGACGCGTGTCCGATATGACAGACGAGTCGGTTCACCCGCGCTGGCAATCAGTTGGGTGAGCTTTCTATGTGGTAGGGAATGGAACGAATGGTGTAGGTGTGTTGGGCGTGCCGGGAAAAACGTTTACCGGTAATAAGAGTAAAGACGAAAGCAAAAAGCATTCCCAGTCCTTTCGATTGTTCTTTGGAGAATAACAAAACGGAATCCGCGCGTGCTCGGCGCACCAGGTGGGATTGCACCGGCCTACGAATGGCGACGAGATCGGACAGCGTGTATGCACGCAATAGAAATGCCATCTGGCTGGTCCTTGCGGAATGAGCGAGACAATGGCCCGGACCGGCCTAGTCAGCGCATGGGAACATTCTGGGCTATAGGAAAGACCAGAGGAAAGCGGTGGCCGAAAGCTGAGCAGTGGTATCCGCAAAAGAAATGATTGTCTAAGTTGGTGGGACATCCATCTACACGACTCCCGAGGCCGCCGGCCGTACCGCATCCTCGTCTCTGCCTACCCAGTAGGTCAGCACACCGTGGAGACAAGTCGGCGAGCACGACGCACCCTCGATAAACTTTTGCAAAAAGGTGCGCTGTGGTCGCTCCTCCGTCTTGAGCAGAATGCCCAACACATGGTCGGTCTGCTTCCAACAGTTGACAGCCTCCTGGAGGTCGAGACGACCCTTGTGGATGAGAACGTCGATCGCACGCGGGTCGGTGACATGACGGTTGGCTTCGAACTTTTGGCGGATGCGGTGTCGGACGTAGGCGGGTGTGACTGGAATGGCGTACAAGGTGACGATTTCGGGTGCCTACGAGACGCTGTGGGTGAAAAGACGGCCACGGAGACCAATGGCGACAATACCGACCGCACGGACCCAGTCTCTGTAGAGGTCTATGACACGCCTGCGGGCCTCTTCGGGGCTGCTCGAAAAGCGCGCCGTCTGGGCGAGACGGGACGGGATGGTGGTCATCGTGCAAGCTCAAACGGTAGTTGATTAGTAAGCTCCTTATCCTTGTCTTCATCAACATCATGGTCAGAGGCTCAGGTGAGTGTCGCGCATCGCGCCCGTAACTGGCCCTAGTAGCCATGGCTCACTCACACTCGGCTCGTTCAAAGGCAAGTTCAAGACCAAACGCGGCGGCGGACGGTCTTTCAGGTGCGAGCGCTCGCGACGATCTCTACGGCGCTCACGGCATGTCTAGTCGAGATATGGAACTCGACAGCGAAGGCGTAGCTCACCCAAGGTCGCATCCATTTTGTCCTAGACGAATGCCACCGACCCTTTGTCTAGGTCTCGTCGTAAGAACGACCAACAAGATGATGATGACGAAGAGGAAGAAGAGGAAGAGGACATAGCGGAGGAGAGCGAAGAGGAGGAAGATGATGACGGCCCCGCCGGATCGAGCGTCTCTCAACAGCCAGAGCTGTCGCGCGCTGAACGACGTGCCCTCAAGAAGAAGCCAGCACAGAAACAGGAAGCAGACGGGGACGACGAAGACGCGGACCTCATCAATCCCAACCATGTAGAAAAGAAACTGACCATCTCGGACCTGGGCTCGAAAGAGCCGAGTCGGAAGGAAAGGTAGGCATACCAGTGGCAGTGGCACGGCTTTCGGTCTCCTTGATCGTGTTCACGTAGGGAGGCAAAGGAGAAGCAGGAGGCCAAAGAGCGCTACTGGAAAGTGAGCGTTCTGGTTTTCGAGATCGAGTCGCGCATCTCATTCGATCGCCCAGCTCCATGTTGCGGGCAAGACAGACGAAGCAAAGTCGGATCTCGCTCGCTTGAGGAAGATCAGAGAAGAACGCGAGGCTGCACAAGCCAAGCGCAAGGCCGAGGCAGAAGGCTTGTATCTCCACTCCCCGGTCTTGTGCCCCGTGCTGACGGACCCATCGTTTCGTGTAGCCAAGGCGGCAGAGGTAGAGGCAAAGAAGAAGGCAGCCATGAGCGGGAAGCGTCTCTGAGCGTTGGCGGACGTATGATTTATTACCCTGAATCAGTTTGCTACCGTTACTACACGCTCTTTCCCAAACCACCTTGTCCTGTAATGCATCCTCGTAACGCATACGCCAGCCAGCCCGACTTTCTCGACCTCGCAAGGCGGTACCCTCCCTTGAGACCACAGTTTGTATCCGTCTTGCAACCCAGCAATAAGCCCATGATGATCGTTCGAGTGTGTTTTTGACCCATCTAGGTCCTACCATCGATTTCAAGAGCGCCGCTGCACAAAGGCCAGTACAGGTCCATTCATCAAATCATCGCGTGCTGAGCGTGTCGTAGACTGTTGACAGAGGCCTTGCTCTACCTGGACTTTAACATCACCCTCACTCTCCCCGAGGATCGATTGTGTCCACCTGTAGGCTGTCAGTTCTGACGTCCCCGCACAAAGTAGTGACCGTACGTCCAATGCTAGGTACCGAATCGGTACGTTCTCGAGTTCTAATGGCGCTACACGCTGACCAGTATTTTCAAGGCTGAATTACGTTCTTTGGATCCAAGACATCGTAAACACGTTGGATCTTCGCGACCAACTTGTACGAGGAGTCGACGTGTGCGCCTCAGCGGATTCAGCGAAATGATATCCTTTCTTATCCTCTGCTATACAGTGGTACGGGCGCTTCTGCGATATACCCCCTGCTGGCGTGTCGCTTGGAATCGACGTGGTCCTTCGTGGCTACTGGCACGTCATTCCGTCACTGTTTCTCGCCACCGCAGACTAAGATTCCGTCCATGCTTCATAGACATCGACAAGCACTCCCTCCTTTCGGCTCGGGACAACGTCTCGCGTAATGCACTCTCGGACAGAATCGCCATCCTAGACACGTCGTCTAGCGAGTCCATTTTGCGCCCATTAGAAATGGCCCTTGAAACGCCGTACGTATCCTCTGTTATGACCATGAATGCATTCGAGAGTGATTGTATCATAGGTTCCACTTTACAATGTGCAACCCACCGTTTTATGCTAGCTTGGATGAAATCGCCCAATCGGCAGAAGCAAAGGGCGACGAACCGAACGCGGTATGGCTTCATGATTGGCATCGACAGCTCATGTTGACCCCTATCGAGGTATGCACCGGTGCTGAGAACGAGATGGTGACCCCCGGAGGTGAAGCTACATTCGTGTCGCGCATGGTGGCAGAAAGTTCACGTTATCGAACGCGGTGCACGTTGGTCCATTCCATTACTAGTGCGCGTGATAAAGCACTGAATGAACGCTGATTAAAGATGGTACACATCCATGCTCGGAAAGATGTCGTCTCTTCCCCTGATAGTGGATCTTTTACGTGAACACCAAGTAAGCTCGCATCCGTTCACCGTGTATGCACTCACCTCGGGCTCGAGCAAGATCGACAATTATGCGATTACCGAATTCGTTCAAGGACAAACGCGACGCTGGGCCGTCGCCTGGAGCTTTGGCACTCGTCGTCTTCCAGACGTACGTGCTCTCCATTGTATTCCCTGGACTATTTTTGATACGCGCTACACCAGTCTCTAGCGCGCATCCCGAATGCTACGTTCCAAAGCATCATGCCGGCTCGTACGACACTCCACCAACACGTACCACATGTGCAGTCAACCGAGGTCCTCTATAGCACGCTCTCCCGCGTGCTTGAAACGATCGAGGGCATCTTTCTTACTCTAGAGCGGGAACCAAGTGACACCGAGCCGACTTCAGTGTCGTCGGTGCTTGTCTCCGCGACCGGCGTCACTTGGTCGCGATCCGCACGGAGAAAAAAGGCGAGAACGGCCCGTCCCCCGGAAGGGGATACATCCCAAGGTGCTGTCGTTTTGCAGTGTCGAATGCGTTGTGTGGACAGTCTTCATCGTACCGGGGAGAAGCAGCTAGTAACAGGCGTCCATCTACTGTATCAATGGGTCGTCGGAAGTGACCGCGCCGTTTTCGAGAGCCTCGTCAGTCATATCAACCGCAAGGTGGCTGCTGTCGAGTCGGGATCATAAAGCATCGCCGGAACCAAAGACATCCTTACGATAGACCTGTTTACGAAGAGTCGTTTCACCGAAGGCAGACACAGCGGCAAGACCAGCATAACTCTAATGATGTATCCTTACCATTGCATTGTGGGTACTGGATGTCTGCCTTTGATACAGAGGCCCATAGATAACTATCCGGATTGTACATAATACCAATCATCACCCCAGAACGTCTTTCAACATTCTTGCGGCATCTTCCCACTGCTGTACCGCACCGCCTTTAGTCTGCCATTCCCACTCCTCCTGGACTATCGTCTTGATCTGATCCAAATCAGCGGTGCTTTCGTGCGGAAGAAATGTTCCATCATTGGCAGGCGACTTGAATGCTAACAGCCTGCCAAAACGTTGCGACTTTTCGACGACGTCCTGCGCAAACGGTCGGCGTATGCCTTCATAGACGCGCAGCGCGGCTTCGATGGTATGGTTGTCCTTCGAGACGCGCGAATGAGTGAGCACACGTCCCAAGACGAACGCGTCCTATGAGTCGTCCGTGAGGACGAACAGCGTCGTGGAATATGAGGGCTTACTTCGATAGCTTGAGCGGCGCCTGCTCCAAAGTGAGGTTCCATCGCGTGAGCCTATGATCAGAATACTCGGTCGGCCGGAATAATCACATGGACACATCGGCACAGACCGCGTCTCCCATGAGCACCACAGAACCCAGTACGAAGTGGGGCAGTTTTCGGACGATGTGAACCGTCCATCTCGTGGTAGCCTCCAACGCCTATGTTTACGACGAGAAGGGGTTAACTTTCATTATCTCGCCCACAATAATTGTATTCCGACACACCCGCATGATCGCACCCACTTCAGGATTCCAATTCGTGAACCGTTTTAGGAGTACTTCTTTTTCTTCGGGGCCGACATCGACGACCCATTGATCGCGAGGGGTTGGCGTATCGTATGCGTCGGGGACGTGGATATATATGACCACGTTGAGCAATCTTCCTTGAGAAACGGGGTATGCCACCAAATGCTGCGATGAATGGTTCGGTCAACCATTCAAGCAGCACGACCGGTGTCATACCTGACCCCGACCCAGGTACTATGCCGGAAGCAAAGACGGTGAAGATCGTCAATTTGGGCTCTGAAGCCTTGCGTGTTTACGCGGGGTAGAAAGTCGACGTACATACGTCAGCACCTTTCTGACATGCATCCCACCGAGTTTTTCGACGGGTATGAGCGAGCGGTAAGCGTAGAGGCCTGTCCAGAACGGATCGACAAAGCACTTGGAGGAGGTCGGGGCGCCGTCTCCGTCCTCGTCCCCAGCGTTCACTTTCTCGTACATGCACTTTCGCGTCGTAGACCGGATCCCATCTGAGCCGACGAGTACGTCCGTCTCTACCACGGTACCGTCGGTAAAGCGGAGCACGATAGGTGAATCGGCTGTCTCCTGGGACCAGGCGACGAGTCTCTTGTCGAGGTGGATGGACGTCGTGGATGGGATGTGTCGAAGGAGGACGTCGACCAGATCGTGGCGATGAAGATGGAGCGGGCCGACTAGTGGAGACATGCAAGCCGGGGCATTACTCTGGAGAACTCGGTGAGGGAGGGAAGGAACGTACCTTGCAAGATCTTTTCGAACCATGGTTCATCGCCTACTTGATCTCCTTTCATGAAGCACGGTCCTGCAAACCGAATCGGGTGGCGGGTAGCCTGGCGTCAGTCCAAAGGCCCTTCCATTCGGGACTTGGACGCACCCGAATCGGGCAAGGGTGGCTGGATCGCCAGCTCCGAGAGTTCGTCCAGCAGGCCCAGGTGTCGTACGATCTCGGACGCGCGTGCGACC
>JBBPUI010001082.1:0-12332 GCA_038094615.1 Heimioporus aff. retisporus | reverse complement strand
GGTGGTGTGTGATGTGGTTGTCATGTGGTGATGAGTCAATGTGTGTTCAATTTTTTCTAAGTTCCTTCTGGTAACTATACCCATTACTAACACTTCTATGATTTGCAGCAATGATACCCACCATCTCAACAATGAGGCATGGTGGGTGCTACAGTGACCCAACAGTACATTACCACCACTTCCACTGCCACACAACAATGATGCAGGCAAGGATGCACTAGCCCACCAACCCTCTTAACAATGATGATGCAGTGCACCACCACCACCATGTGATGATGACAACTTGGGCAAGGATACACAACAGTGCACTAACCACCTCAACAATGATGACACAGTGGGTGAGCTATGACCTGAGGGTGTGCTGCCATTACATGACAATGCCACAATGCATCACCACCACCATGTGATGACAATGATGCCAGCGAGGATGCACCATAGTGCACCAACCATCTCAATGACAATGACACAGCAGGCAGGCTATGACTCAATGGTGTGCTGCCACTATATGATGACAGTGTGGTGTGCCACCACCACCACATGATGACGATGAGGGCAAGGACATGCAACAATGCACCAACAACCTCAATGATGATAATGTGGGCAAGGATATGCAACAGTGCAACCACCACCTTAATGATGACAATGTGGTGGGTGGTGCAGCAACCCAATGGTGCACCACCATCACTGCAACTACCACTGGCATACCACCACCACCACATGATGATGATATAGCAGGTGAATGGTGGTCTAATGTTGATGTGGTGTGATACAACCACCATATGACCATGATGACATGGACAAGAACATACAACACCTCAACCACCACCTCAATGACAACAATATGGCAGGTGGTATAGTGGTCCAATGGAAGCCACCACCTTGGATGATAAGGATGTGGGTGGCCCATTGTGTGCTTGGTCACACTCAATGGCTCATAGTATACTAAGTTGTGTATCCACTTAGTTGTATTTTTTATAGTAGATATTGATTCAATATATTTTATTTTTTCTGCTCTGACTGGTTCAGAAAGTCTTTCAACTTTTGTGCTTTTCATGCTAGATCTGCTTGCCTGCAGTGTCTTAGTATCTAACTAGTCTTGTGGTGCTATGCTGTATCACTAAGTCATTTAGCCACCACTTAGCTACAAAAAGACAAATAAAGATTGATATAAAATTACTTAGGCTTTGGATGACCAGATAAACAAGGAAAAAAAGTGCAAATCATGTTCTACTTTTACAGGTGTGCTCAGGCCTTTGATAATACATTCTACATGTTGCTGGGTATAGCTATACTTCACCATGGGGATCAGCAAGCATTTCATCTTCCTTTCCACCATCCTTACATCTTTCATCCCCAATGCACAAGCCATTCTTGGTGATACTCCAATCCATGACACAGCTGGTGGTGGGCTACCTGCTTCTCTCTAGCCCAGACTGCAGAGGACTAGCACCTGAATTCACAAATTGTTTGATGGTGGAAAGACAATTTGTGCAGGTGCACAGTTTGATGTGTGAGTCTTTGAGCCATAGAATGTACTAGTGCTTGGACTGATGAGACTTGGTATATAGATGAATTCATCCAATACCTGCACTTTTCCAACTATCAACTGAGAGTCACAGAGCCTACACTCTGTGATCTTTCCATCAAACAGTATTCTGGATGCCTTGGCATTACTGATGACAAGCACCTTCTCTTTCACATTCGTCCTGTGATGCCATTCTATCAATCAAACATGAGCATCACACTGATTTCCAGATTCTGTGGCATGTAGCTTGCCAGAGAATGCACCTCTCATTTTGTGGTTCAATGGCAGCCCTGAATGTGGCTCTTCAACAGGTTTTCTCTTTGAACTCAGGCCTTGCTGTGTCACTGACAAAGGCTCCAACATAGCTCTGGACTCCTACAGCTGGGGCACAAATACTAACATTATCTTCCTCAACCAACCCATTGATGTGGAATACTCTTATGTCAAGAACAGGAGCACTGTCAACACAGGTACAGTTGCAGGCAAGGACCTCTATGCATTTTTGAAACTTCTTATTTCTTGTTTCCCCAAGTATGCAATCCTGCCCTTCCATCTTGCAGCTAAGAGTTATGATGGGCATTGGTGGCACATACATCCTACATATTGCAAGTGTGATATACTACAAAACCAAGAAAATCCCTTTGATGGCAACACCTGGTTTGATAAACAGCTCAGTAATAGGATAACCAACAACTATATCCAGATGGCCTCAATACCTGACTACCTATGCAAGGGACCATATCTTGTACATAATGATCCTGGAGGACCTCAATGTCAAACACTCATGAAATCTTGCTATACTATAACTCAAATTCTTGCTGGGTCTGCATTCCTACAGCTTTTATACTGCAACAGTTAGTTCTATGGTCCTATTCAATGTGGGCCTGACTTCAGATCACTTGCTTGTCAAATTGAATGAATCTTATTTTCCCCTTCAACAGAATCTGGCTTGAACCCTTATGGTGCACATCATTCCCATGATATAGTGGCAGATGGCCTACTTTGCTATTGAGAAATGGGCTGGATTGAAATTTACACAAACCAACTAGATGTCAAAGCTGCTCTATACATACACCTCAGTGGGAATCCCAATCCTGCAACATGGTGTTAATCAAGCATTCATGTCTTAAGGAGATTCCATGCATAATACCTTTGTTTTGTTGTCTCCATTGGTTAACAATGGTGGTGATTGTTGGTCTATGCTAACAATGCAGGTGGGTGGTACACCTCCATGGTATTCTAGATAATACTTACCTTTCATGTTGACAGATGTGATATGTGACTACATTGTGAGTTCATAGCACAAAGAAAACTATCTATTATTTGGCTGCTGTAGAGCAATAAGTGTTGGGTGGAGGTTCTTGAAGCAAGTTTCTTGGGGGAGTTTTATGACTGCACCAATGGAGCAATAGATCATATTGGAATCAAATAAAGTTATGGTTATCACATGCAATGCAAGTGGTGGCGGCTTTGGTGCTGGTAACATTACCTTTGTTATGATCTATGAAACAAGGTTGGTGTTGTGGTATATTTAAGGAAGGTGTGCCAATATGACTTCCATTTGTGTTCCACATGGAGCCATTCAACCAGTCAGATGCTGTTTTAGTGAATGGCAAGCAACCATTCTCTAGAGGGTTTTATCACTAAATTTACATTTTTGCAAGACATGTTTATGAGGTGAATCATTGATACTCTGGCTAAGTTGCTCTGTGCATGCATATATACTGGAACTATTTGATGTGTTCCACTTGGGTATGTAAGGAGATGGTATGATAGTTTGGTCAAGACTCCAAGAACAAATATCCTGTGCTGAATGATTCTTTTGCAATTTTTGGTTGTGCTGATACTTAGACATCCCATTCACTTGCCTTGACACAGATACACTTTTGGACCCAATCTGCTACAGTAGGTGGTGCAGGATTCTTTCCTCCACACTGCCATCTTGTATAGTGAACTTGCTGCTTTGTATGTTTGTTTGGTTTATTCAAGGTCTCTGTGGATTCCTGGTGGGCCTTCACATGCATCTCAAGATTTGGTATTTGCAAAGCCAGAGGTCCATCTGTGAAGGTCAACCTCAATCCTTCCATAAACTTGCTGAAAAAATCCAAGTGTCACAGTTGATCACATCATGATGGAAGCAAAGTTGAACAGGACAGCTGGTGTGACTTGATCATGTTTGGTGGTAGAACTAACAAGTTAAGGTTGTTTATTGCCCTGATGGTCATCAAGGGTGTCAAGAGCAGTGATTCATTAATAAGCAGGTATGTTGGGTCATTACCACAAATAACCATGATGTGACATGACACATGGTAAATTGTTTAGTTCTTTACTGCTAATCATGCTTGTCAAGGATCTTGATAAAGTGATCCTGTTCATCAACAACTGGTGTGTTTTGACCATGTTCATGTGTGATGCCAACTGATACATGTCTTATAGAATCCTGCCACTAAAGCTCTTGTATTTTCATCAGGTGCCAATTTCAAGAACATAAGTAGATTATGTACATTGATCTCATGGATGCGATTAACTATGGTGGCAGTGTTTGACTATATGGGGGCTTTAGCAATTGCCAACAATGTGCTAGTATGTATATTGTATGAATGAGTTGTGATAGCATGCACTTGGTGATTAGTCCCTGTTTGACTTTTTTTATGGTGGATAGTCCTCTGTTTGGTGGTGTAGGTCTAAGTGGCAGTATGTATTCAGTGTGGATATCAATGATCTGCCAATGCTCATGATGACCATTGTTTTAGGAGCTATCACATGTGCAAGTTTATGTTTACCATGTTTATACACATATGTATGTATGTGTACCACTCAACATGCCAAGCTGGTCCATGCCCATTACACTCAGATCCATAACCTGACTGAGCAGGGGAATTATTATTAGGATTGACAAAGTTCTGGAATGCTGTTTCCCTATAACAACCCTGTCACCAACTTAAGGAGAAGGGCAAGAGCACCACAACTGCCTGCCTATTGCCCAATCATAATGATTGGTGAGGATGTCATGACTGACATGATGACATGTGGGGGTGCTGTGATGACAGGCTGTCCTTTTGATATACTCTAAGAGCTTGGTTGCAAAAATAACTATATAGTGCTATGTAGACTATATAGCAACAAGGGTTACTATGGGTACTTTTTTCCTGATGTGTCTTATAAAGACTGTATAGGACTGTGTGCACTGTTGGGAATACCTGACAGCCAGTCAGTTGGTCCAAAATTCACACAGATGTCATAGTAGAAGTGATATATTGCTGATAAAGGAGGCTTTTGAAGATTGAACATTGATAACAGGCCATGTAAAGGGCAAGCAGTTCAAGTACTGATACAGGAAGGCCATTTGAGATTAGGGTTGAATACAGCACTGTAGTGTAAAATGGGCAGGTTCAGACTAAATTATATATGACAATTCTTTTGAGACTAGTGAAAAAGGGTGGTTGCATGACAATATAAGTCACTACAGCATGAAACAAAGTATAAAAAGAGCAAACCCACTCCCCAAGCTCCAAGCTGGGAATATTGAGGTCACTCATGCATGTTAACACCCTTTTGCCATTCTATAACCCTGTCCTCCAGATGTCTCTGCTCTCTCTTTGCTTGCCTATCTGTAGCTTCTTTCCAGGTAGCCTCTAGCTTGTCTGGTGGTATTAAGATGTATGGCATCATCAGGAGAATATCAAGGTTGTCAAGTTTTTGATTCCTCCTCCTGTGTCTAATAGCATAAAAATCTGCCTGTTCAGCCCTTGTTACTTTTTTGTCAGCTTTTCCATCCAGAATCTTTTGGAAATCCACTTGGGCTTTATTTGTAATGCCTTCAGGATAAAAAATGGGTTTCCATTTATGAAAGGCATCCTGTGTGGGTTGAGGAGCAAAGTGCTGAAATACAACACTAGCATAGACAGCATCAAAAATGATATCTGGTGGCCAGTTATCAACAATATCTGATATTTGAACTGGAGATCCCTGAGGTAGTGTGGGATTACCAAAACAATATGGTTCAGGAATGAAGCGATGTGCTGTACATCTTCTCTCTGTGGGTGATGCAGTGATAATGATATCTGCTGTTGTCATTGCAAAATTGGGAGTCTATCAATTGCTGTCATTAGACTAATGGAATGGTATAAGATAATTTACATACCATGAGAAATGCAACATCTGTGCCAAAATATTTATGGGTTGATTTGTTCAAAAAAATGGTGTTCCGAGTGTCATCAATCCTATGCACAATATCATCTTGAGCTCCTTGACTACGATGTTGAGTTAATGCTTCTATATACTACAACATACATGAGTAATGAGGTGTATAAAAGATTTGAATGATAACTTACTGTATCCCCCTTGTCATGGGGCAAAAGATGTACCACATCACAGAGCTCTTCAGGGATGTCACAAGCTAGGACACACCTGGATCCATCATGCTGTTTTACATTATTGCAGAAATCTTCACTTTGAGATGTTCCAGTATCAGAGGTGGAATGAGTATAGAACATGTTAGGATCAATGGGAAGCATGTGCTGTCTTTCCACATCACTGATGTGATAGTATAGGGTGATGGACTCTAGGGGTAGGTCTGGGCAATTGTAGTCCACAAGCTGGAGTGGGTCATTATCACTGTATGAAAGATCTCCCTTTGCACCAATGACAACCCCTATTGCAAAACGGATCCATTTGAATGGCCATGGTGAAAACTGACATTCTTGAAGCTTGTATGTGGGGAATGTGAGGCAATGGATCCAATTCCAAGAGGACTCAGAAGATCCAGGATCATCTGGAAGCTTTGCAAACACTTGAATCTCAGTTTTGGTGGTGGTCATGATATAAAGTGAAAGATGAAGAGAAGACTGCAATCTGGGGTTGAAAAAGTGTGGCAATTCATTTGATTACATAACTACCTTTATTATCTCAGTGAGATAGAGGTGGTGATGACTAGTAGGAATCTTACAAGTATTAATGATCATCAATCCCAACCATCAGAGAGGGTGCAAGATAGTTGTCAAGGTAGTCCAGCACATTGACATTCTTCAATAAAGTCAATTCAAATTCTATGTCTTCCATTGTTGTTGTACTGATTTCATAGGTGGACTTGTTACAATTTGTGCAAACCCCTATTCTTTTTTCTCATCTTCTTTAGACTTCACCTTTCTTCCCAGACACTATGGACTTGCCTCCTTCCATAGATCTCAATTTCATGCCATGATTGGCCATGTCCAATCTTTCTTTTCTTAGATATTCCTATGCATTTTCCTTTGTGCAGCCATACACTATTTATACTTACCTTTTCCTTCATCACAAACAGCTTCACTGATTGCAGCTTGCTGCATATTTATACTTAGAATTCATAGCCTCAAAGCTATCCTACCACTACTTAGGATGACTTCCTAGATACTGCCTTCAAGCTGCCTCAGTAGTATATATACCCAGCTGTCATGTATTTTATCTTTAAACAATTTCTACTTGAATTTTCACCTTCACCAGTCTCACCTCAGTCCTCTGTCTTCAAAGGAATAGTGCTCCTTGCCTCCTTCATCCTTCACTCTTCAATTCACCTTAGTATAGCAAATTTTTTGATTTCCAGTAGTCTAACTACCTGATCCTGAAATCTCTTGAACCTTTGTCCCCAGCCATGATTCCAAGACTCCTCAGCTTGTCCTTGAGTATGTTAGCTCTCATAACCATTGTCACCAACCCCTTCAATTAGTTAATCTAGGTCTGAAACCTTTGTTCCTCAATCCTTTGACTTGTGTAGGTGATCCTACCAAGTCTTCACTTGTCCCTACCTAGGCCAAGTGTAACAGACTGGTTTGATATATTTAATAAGAATCAATTCCTTCAAATCAATTTGCTATTTTCAGGTGATTGTACAAAATGGCATTAGTGACAAAGGTTGCAATGGCTCAAAAAACTGTCCCAATATTTGCATGTTTTGGGGTATATGGCCACTAATGGTGATATCCCTAACCTAATCTAATAGATATCAGAGTATGAAATGAAGGCCTTACTCCTGGCTCTTAGATGGTGCAAGAGTTGAAAGATTTGGTTAAGGTTTGATGAAATGGCAGGCAAATCAAAATAACTACTCATTGGGACAGTTTTTTGACTTTAAGTTTTGATTACATACATTGGACCCTGGAGTGATATAACTTGATTATGTACCTTAGCTAACTGCTATATTATGTTACCTTTATGTAATGGATCATGTTATAGCATATATAGCCCTTGCTATCATTAATAAATTTTTATCTTTCCCCCATGAAATATCTCTTTGCTGCTCAAAAGGATAACATTATCTCTCTTGCTTCTCTTGATCTTTCTTGTTGACAAATTGCATTCCAAACTGGTATTGGGAAGTCTACAGTGGCTAGGGTCCCTCAGGAGGTCCATTCAAATAAGGAAAACCTTTGTGGTGGCCAATCTTCTAAGCTTTCCTCTACCAACAAGCATGTTATTGTGCAGCAAATCATCACTGGCAAGGTCAAAAATACAGTTAAGGCCACTCATTTCATCAATTCCATCATTCCCACCCCTGTCTGCTCATAGACAGTCAGAAATACCCTCAAGGAAACCTCTCTAAAGGCTGTAGTCAAGAAGAAAAAGCCTCTTCTCACTGCTGGCCATAGGAAAAGGAGGCTTGATTTTGCTCTCAAGCATCAACATTGGACTGTGGAGGACTGGAAGAGGGTTATTTGGTCAGATGAGACCAAAATCAATAGAATTGGGTCAGATGGACAGGAGTATGTCTGGAAAAAGCAAAGAGAGGGACTAATCTCTAGAGAGATCAAAGGTACAACAAAATTTGGAGAGGGATCACTGATTGTTTGGAGCTGCATAGGGTGGAATGGAGTGGGGGTTTTGAGTGAGGTAGAAAGGAGGATGGATGCTGAACAGTATGTAGCCATTTTGGAGGGAGGATTGCTACAGAGCATGAAGGAATCTGGGATTCCTGATGAAGATCTTATCTTTCAACAAGACAATGACTCCAAGCACACCTCTAGAAGAGCCCAAAACTGGTTCCAGGAACAAGGTATCAAGCTTTCAGGTTGGCCTGCTAAATCTCCAGACCTTAGTCCCATTGGACACACCTGGCATCACCTCAAAAGATCCCTTTCAGGATATGAGAAGGCTCCTATAGGAGTTTATCAATTGTGGAATAAGATGATAGAGGAGTGGGGGAAGATATCTCCAGAGGACTGTCAGAAATGAATAGAGAGCATACCCAGAAGGATTCAAGCAGTCATTAAGGCCAAGGGAGGTCATATCAAGTACTAAATACCCAATCTTGTATAAAGTCAAAAAACTGTCCCAATGAGTAGTCATTTTGATTTGCCTGCCATTTCATCAAACCTTAACCAAATCTTTCAAATCTTGCACCATCTGAGAGCCAGGAGTAAGGCCTTCATTTCATACTCTGATACCTGTTAGATTAGGTTAGGGATATCGCCATTAGTGGCCATATACTCCAAAACATGCAAACATTGGGACAGTTTTTTGAGCCACTGTACCACTACTCTATCACATGCCAAAACATTGATATTTGGGTCATCCACATTTCCAATGCAAACCTAGTGTAATATCCTCAGCATATTACAGCAATGAATGTTTGGCATGGAAATATCAACACACCTGTGCTGTTAATCATGCCTCATCACTACATCACAACACAGCATGAGATCCGAATGACATACAAGATTGGTTGTACAGCACCCCTGAGTGACAAGACTGATGTTGAATTCACACACCCATTTTGAACCACACATGGATCAGTTGAGCAACATGGAACTTAGGGAGCTTGTGGAAGAAAAGGTGGAAATACTTTACCATCCATCTGGAACTTGCAAGATGGACAGAGCAGGTACTCAATTCACAGCTGCAAGTCCAGGGCATGCATGGACTCCACATGCCCAACGCACCCATTTACCCCAAGCTAGTATCAGGCCATATGGTCAATGTTCTGTCAGGTATCTCTGACAATGTTGACAGTATGATTAGACAATACCTGTGCTCAGTGCTCATGGCAGCAGAAAAGTTGGTAGACATCAATGCCTATATAAATTGTATATACCTGTGTCATTCTTGAACATGCAGAAACGGCCAACAAACAGCCTTGTATGGTTTCCCAGTGACAGTGAGCATGGCATGCTGCCCACCCATACCAAGACGATCAACAAGTCGATCGACACTTTCTGCAGCGGCCAACTTTCTCCCTCGAGTAAGCACAACGTTGATGAGACACTGAGCGCGCAATTGGATGCTGATCTCGGAGAGGAAGGTGTCCTGGGAGATCATGCTGTGGGTTGATACTATGGGTCAGGTTAGTTAAGAGCACGTACAGAACGGGAAACGGACCATGATCGAACATGACCCCTTTCAAGAGGGAAGTCAACATTGGCGATCAGGTCGCACTCGCCCGAGTGATGGAACACGCCGACAATGTCGCGTGCCCTGAACGCCTAGCTACAGGGTCGTGAAAAAGATGCAGTGAAAAAAAAAGGGTGCACGGACGCGCGACGAGTTGCCGACGGCTTTTTCGGCGCCATAGTCGATGACGAGGGCGCATCCGGGGTCGGGGCTGTCGTGCGTGTCGGGGGTGAGCAGGTCGGCGATCTGTCAGGCGAGTTTCATGGCGATGGCAGAGACCTCGATGTGTGTGCCGACGGAGGGCGGTGAAGCGCGTTCGAGGAGCATCGAGGTGGCGGTGGGTCAGGGAGAACACACGCGTCCAGCGAGGTCCAGCGGCGGCAGGTGGGACCGAGGAGGGGCCGGGACGGCGAATGCTCGGGTCGTTGGCGGGCGCGATGAGCACCTCACGCCACCCCTGGTGTGTTTTCTGGACAAGGTGCACGAGGAGGGCGTCGAAGCACTCGTGGGCGACGAGCATGGTGAAGAGGTCAGGCCGCCAGGGGACCTAAGTTGTCGAGGGCGTCGTGCCATGTGAGCGGTGTGCTGCGTTCGCCGAGGGTGGCCTGTTAGAGGGTACGCATGGCAGGGCTGGTTTTGACGAGATGGATGCTGTCGAGGTTGTCACGAATGCTCGGGAACCGGCGGACGAGCTGGGGCGGGCTGGGTGAGCGGAGGAGCAGGTGGTGGTGGGACGTACGCGGAGGATGTCGTCCATGAGTGTGCCACGGCCGGGGTCGAGTTCGAGTCAAGTACATGAGGCGGTGGTCGACGCTGGCCTCGGAGGCGTCGAGCACGAGTCTTCGTCGCCGTGCATGACTCGTGCAGAACCGAGTCTCATTGTCGAGTCAGACGCAAACACCGGTAATATAAATCGGACGCGGACTTGATCTAATCAAACACCATCCTCACCATCACCCCCACCATCACCAACACCCCTCTCATGGCCACTCGTACGTGCTCAGCTCGCCGTCGCCATCGTCGTTGACGCTGTCGCAGGCATCCAATTCGAAAACAGCAGCGACATCGGCGTGTTCGCCAAACTCACCAACAGTTATTGTCTCGTCGCGATGCACACCTCCACCAACTTCTACTCCGCGTTCGAGGCCGAGCTCGCCGACACCATCCCCATCGTGCACACCACCATCGCCGGCACCCGCATCGTCGGCCGTCTCACCGCAGGCGAGCAACCCCTCCATCTCATCTACGCCCGTCTCATCGTCCCACAGGGAACAGACACGGTCTCCTCGTCCCATCGACGACCACCGACCAGGAGCTCCAGCACCTCCGCAATTCCCTCCCCGACTCCGTCGGCATCCAGCGCGTCGAGGAGCGTCTCTCCGCCCTCGGTAACGTTATCGCCTGCAACGACTACGTCGCGCTCGTCCACCCCGACATCGATCGCGAAACGGAAGAGATCATCGCAGACGTCCTCAAGGTCGAGGTCTTTCGCCAGACCGTCGCGGACAACGTCCTCGTCGGCAGCTACTGCGCCATCACCAACCAGGGCGGGCTCGTGCATCCCAAGACGAGCATACAAGATCAGGATGAGCTCAGTAGTCTGCTCCAAGTGCCGTTGGTGGTCCGTCCTTGCGATCCCTCGCGATCTTCTCTCTCTCACATCCCTGCAGGCCGGTACGATCAACCGTGGCTCAGACGTTATCGGTGCTGGCCTCGTCGTCAACGATTGGTGTGCATTCACCGGCGTCGACACCACCGCAACAGAAATCAGCGTCATCGAAGCTGCGTTCAGTGCGTCTCCCTCGTTCTCCACCTCCCCTCCACTCACCGCTCCCCAGAACTTCAAGGACAATCGTCCTCTGCAGTCATTGGCGAAATGCGTGACTCTCTCATCGACAACTGGGCATAGCATATTCTCGTATAGATACCTGCTGGGACTGTACCTTACAATCTGTGTATTTTTGGAATATCAGGTGAATCTCACAACAAGCCTCGACTCTTTGCGATCCCTTTCCAGCTGTCGATAATATACGACCCGTAGAGCGACACCTCGCGCACTGCTTGCTCTGCAGTTCCCGAGCGTGCAAGCAACTCATCCAGAAATGATGTCACCGTGTTGGGCGACGTCATTTGGTGCAGCTCCGCCGCGAGATAGATCCCGGTCACGGTCGCACGACGGGCATACCACGCCATCTGGCCATCCAGTCAGCAAAGCCCAATTTCCGACCTGACCCGACCCACGCACCTCTTTCGCCTCGGGCTCGGCGATCCAGCACGCCTCATCCGCGACGCGCGCCGCATGGGCGAGCACGGGCGCCGGATCGAACGGGACGAGCCGCGACGACGTCGCCAGCAGCGCGAACGCCTAGCGCCCGTTCAGCCGTGGCCGCACACGCGCGGGGGGGGGTCGGGGGTCGGGGTACGCACCTCGGGGAGGTGTGCGCGC
>JBBPUI010001081.1:0-12342 GCA_038094615.1 Heimioporus aff. retisporus | reverse complement strand
ACAATGTCCTTTTCCCCTTCCTTGGGTAACAGCAAGTTGGGTTCTAGCGCAAGTATCGGTACTACCTTCCTCCGCGTCGCTGTCTAGAAACATTCACAACACATCCGAAAAACAACACGTCGCAGTGTTTGCTTTGTTGGCGCCGCCTTCTTGCCCTTGACCCACTTCTCTGACGCCTCGTCCTCCTCATCCTGCCACCATTGCGCCTCCAGCACCACTTCGAACTTGCGCCACTCCCCTGTCGCACGCTCGCACCCCTGCGATTTGGCCAGCGTGTCGCGAAGGTGCACAAACATGCCCCACGTGTGCAGTTCCTTCCGGTACGACGGCAAGCCCCCAGTCGGCTTCTTGACCGAGCGCTTCAGCCTGAACAATCGTCTGTCTGTTTGTGGTGCGCACGTACGGACACTCGACCATCTCATCCAGCTGACCCATGACCATGATCACTCCTTTTGACGATCAGACAGTGGATGAGCACCATCCACGTGTCCTTCACCAAATCGGTGGCGCCCGACAGGATGGTTCGTTCGAGTTCCCATCAATATTACTGCTAAACGAGACTGCTACATCGCGAGCGCTATCGCTATGCACCTCAAGATGCTTACGTCTTTGGAGATGTCTAGGGTGCGAAGGGTACGCGGTAGCGTTACCTTGCAGAACGGAGCCGAAGGAGACGAGATTTGGCACAGGCGGGCCATTGGCGTCGCTTGAAGCGTGCGGCGTACTCTGCCCGTGACTGGTCGTTGGGAATCGAGATTCGAGCACAAGGCCCTTCGTTACGTTGAACTCATGCCGGCTTCCATGGATTTGGACGATCAGCGGGTCGTAGAGCGCTGACAAAAGAGCAAGAACTGTGCAAGAGTTCTGTTGGCGCACCGGCGCAGCGATCTGGTCAGGTTCCTCAACCTATTTAGCCTTGATGGAGTAAAAACAAAGGGTTACTTACTCTCTGTGGAGGTTTCCTGCGAGCAGGTAGGCGGGTGCGAGTGCAAATGCGGGCAGTTAAAGGCACTACTGATACCAACAGCGCGGGGTGGTGGCGGAGAGAGACCCCGTGCTGGCACATCGCGTCGCTTGTGCACACTAAATCTTCAGGACCCGAAAATTCACAGCAAACAAGCTGCGATGTCCGATCAACTGGCGTTGGTGACGCGGAGGGTGGGAGGTTTGAAGCTTGAAGGGGGTAACATCCGAGCGCGTGTGGCGGACGAGAAAAGCCGGCCGTTACAACTACGCTGAAACATGTTTACGGTCAGCTCAGCATTCCATTCCTCAAAGTACTCGTACAGCATGCTTCGTCTCTCGCTCAGAAACTGTTGTGCGCAATAATCCTTAGCTGCTTCGATAAACTAAATCTGGCCAGAAATCTGGCCATTGTTCGCGACGATGGCATGACAACGCTGACCCGACATGAGCAAGACGACCGCCCACACGATGCCGTCTATTCATACCTTGGGTTGATTGGTGTTCGAGGTGCTTGTGTCTAGCGCTAACTGTAGCTTTCCTGAGACGAGCAACCTGCCAGAGATAATCGTGAGCAAAAAGCACGTCGAACGTACCGATGCGCTGTCTGCGGCCCCTTGGTTGCGTCGTAGACGATCACGGTGCTGATGGACGAGTACTGCTGCACCGTGCTTGAGATGCGAATGTCCTGAACACCATCTTCAACAGAAATGCAGAGATTCCCTTGCTTCGACACGCTCTGGATGGTATACCTGTTTGCCCAGTCTTTGAGTTCCCACTGTCGCTCGAGGTGAGCGGTGTAACGCAAAGACCAACCACGACCACAAACCCTGGCATCCGGGTCGATCGCCTTGACCATCACGGAGTTGGATGTGGGCAGAATGAGATATTGATTGCCATCATAGTAGCTACGGATCGAGTAGGTTCCATCCTGCACGTTGTTGTAAGCAGAAAACTTGCCAGCGGAATTTATGCCAAGGTCAAGGGAGTCCTTTTCGGTTTCACATGCCGTCTTGAAGTTCTTGATCCAGTCATCCCATCTGGCCTTCCTCTCCTCATGAGGAAGGCTGGCGATACCTGTGTTGATGAATTCTGATGAATGATGATTACGATTGACCCACACTGAGTAAGAAATGAACCCGTACTTTTGTACTGTGTAGCAGAGCTTCCATCTGCATTGCCTCGACCCACAATGGAGAGTACAATGTATCTGGATGGCTTGGTAGAACATTCGGAGTAAAAGAGGAAAGTGGCACATACCCCTGGCGGTAGCTGGCTTCCTCAGCAGCCTGTTCACAATGGTATCGTATCCTTGAAAGATGTCAGCAACATTCGATTGGGTGTTGCCACACGATTGTTTACTATGATACATAGCAGAAGGACGCTGTGTATGCTGTATGGTTACGTGGGCGGACGGGAGTCAGTCAAGCTTCACACGAGAGATCCACCATCCCGCAGAACGCGCTCAAGCCAGCTTGACTCTGTCGCGCTGACGACAGAGTTGTAGAACGCAACCGAATTCCTGAGCTCGTCCGACTTTTTCTCTGCAGAGACCACGCCTGCTGGCACACCCATCTTGCTCGTGCGGTCGTCTCTGGCACTTGCGACATACTCAAGGCTCTTCGAAAACTTTGCTGCGAAAACCTCGATGTCATTGAAAGCGCCTGATTTACCAATGGCCTCCACCCTGACTCGGTAATAATATTTGAGGTATGTGGCATCTTGCTGTTTATTTGTCTCTTAGTGAAGGCGACGACAAAACGTCACTCCGACGTACGATCATGTAATGCCGAAACTCGTTCAAAGGGGCTGTCCCATTCACCAAATTGTTTGGAAGCGGGTGATTGATGAGCGCATTCCACTCATTTGGACAACTGTCGATGATCTCTTGCACGTGATCCTGATCTGCCTGCACGGGGGGTCCAAGGGACACGACGTGTGATTGCGTCCTGTATAGCATCAGTAAAATGATATGATAAGGCATACCATTTGCATATGACTTGGAATGTATGGTTGGCGCGAGGTGGTGAAAAGTAGTCAGAGTAGTGCGAAGAACCCGAGAATGTCACGTTAGGCACATACCCCAAACCCAGATCGACTTGAACTGACTCTCCGCCCCAGCCAACTTCAAAACGGTCAGGTTGGTGACAGAAACGCTCGAAAATCGGTTCGGACATGAAACAGTGGGTGATGACAAGCAGGAATCGAGCTTACCTTTCCGTCATTCTGTGTGGTGTCCAGTTCTGACGGCCGATTGGATGCAGTACCAGCCTCTTAGAAGATATTTCGGGATCCATCTAGACACCTCGGCGGCTCGGCGGTGATGAACAAATCTTCATACACCCAGCGGTTTTAGTTGAGTTCAGAGCTGTTATCAGAGTTTCGACAAATAAGATTAGATTCGTGCCATGGAGTTCCACTAGCGCTGACATGTAGATAGGCAATAACCCTGAAGCGTACTAGCAGTAGAGTCTAGCTGGCGAAGGTTTGCATAGCTTGATTCAGATGACGGTTCGTCACGGCGTTAGTAAGCGATCGCAGCACTGCCACCTCCGCTCAGCTCTCACAACGCCCGGCATCGCCTGCCGCCGGCAGGAACTACACGCCCGTGTCCAACCACAGCTGCTACCTCACCACCTAGCATACTGTACCCGTGGCAACTGAATCCCCTCACACGTCTAGCGCCACCCGAGGGACTTCAAATCTTGTTGCGCAAACTCTGGGGCCTTGTCGTTTCCCGCATCACCGCTACCCTCCTGGCGACAAATCCTCCCCGATCCCTATTTGGTGGTGTCCCACTTCCGACTTTTCTTTCTTGCCTCACCCAGCTGCTGCTCCATATAAGGATAGCCAGGAGGGCTTTTTTTGACCCGTACATTTCGTACGCCAAGTGCTCTCACTCCAAAACTCCGTAGCATGAATGTCGCGGTGTTACACTCAAAATGTGCCAGCATCGACCCAACACGCCACCATCCATTCGCTGTCGTCATTGCTACCAGCGACCGACACACTGCCGACGGACGTACCACGACCACCACGACCCAACACCACCGGCGTCCACATTCGTGCCGTGCGCTCTGTGCCCTAGACAGGCCATGACACCGCCATTGAGGACGACACCCAGCTCTGATGCCCCCAACCCATGTGCACAAAGGCCCAAAGTCACGCCAAGGAGCGCTCGTTCGATAACTACAAGGTCCTCGTGGGCAACCTCATTGGCGTGGACCATTTCAACTACATCTTCATGTACAATACCTTCTCGGGCATTCGCATCGCACCCACCTGTTTGCCGCTTTCTTCCAGCATGGCTGATCTCGGCCAGGTCCCCCGTTTCCAGGCCAAGATCAAGCGACCACTGACCAAGGCACGACGCTAGTATTATTTGACATCCAAGTCCCTCGTCTTTGTTTCCACGCATGTTCACGTTTCATAGCGTCAGATACAAACTCACTCCATCAGCAAAGTACGACTTCAAGATCAGCGACTATTGTCCCTGGGTCTTTCTCGAGCCGTGCGAAGACGACTTTCAGCCCACCCCGTCGGATTACCTCTTCTCCCTCACTGCAAACCACGTTCTCTCCAAACTCGGCTTCTCTGGCAAGTCTGGCTCCTTTTTCGATTTTTCCCGCGACTCTCGATCCATCACCAAGACCATCCGCCCTCAGAGCACAAGTTCCTCCTGTCCATCCTCGACGCCTATTGTAACCAATGTCAAGCCTGATCCTCACACCCTACTCTCCTACTCTTACGGCTTCCAATGTGTTTAGCTTCCCAGGTGTCGCAAGATCCACTTTGCGATCATAAATAACCTCTTCCCTCCTCACAAAGACACTCGTGAAACGTATGACCTCAAGGGGAATGCGGTCAGCTGCAAGGCGCAGAAGAATCGCCGTGGTGCTCAAGGACCTAAACTGAGTCAACTGTAACAAGTCACTCGAGCCCGGCACGGAGAAGCATCCCCTTCTCACTGAATTACTGCGTCGCGGTACTGCCTTTATGCGCTTGGGACTAGCCTCCCTGTCGGGATACAGTTCGTCGGTGGGGCAACTGAGATCGTTTGCGGAGCAACACCCTCGAGGGGTTTTTGGTGCGTGGTAAGGCCCTTTTGCTATGGCAGTGCTGAAGCACGTGGGTAAAGCCAACCGTACCAGCCATTCGCCGCACCACAACCACCCCCGAGGCGATGTCCATGAAACGCGCCGCATGCGAATCTGGTCCGAAATCCCTCCGCATGGAAACGTTTGACCTACCTGACAAAGACACGGGACGATCGAGATGGATCCTCGTTTTATCAGGACGAGGGTGGATTGTGAGCGACGGACGAGGCGAACCAGCCATGGTCATGCTGTATTATCTCGCCGTCATAGATATCCTCAGGCCGTATTCGCCCATGAGGCAGCTCAAAGATCTTTCGAAAGGGTTGTCTGTGGATCAGGTGCATGCGGTCACTGCGGTGAGTTGAACGTTTTCCCTGACGCAGCATTAATAGCACAAGATCAACCTGGTTCCGCTTTATGTGGATTGATTCTTTGCATTTATGAGGGTGATCGTGTGGGGCAGTGGTGGTGGTGGACGGTTCAAGGCTGAATAGCGTATACAACTGATGTCTCGATTCCCTGGACTCTTTTCGTATGATGATATGTATTCCTCACCGCACGCTCCCTTTCATTTATAGATGTCTTTTCCTTAATTCTTGGCCGGGGGGACATAGTGACTCATCCTGTGCTTTTTTCTCGAGGGCCACCTTTTCACCCTCTACTTGGATTCTTGCACTTCTTGGGCCTACTCACCCTCTACTTATCACGCTCATTACAATATACTCTACTACATTTTCTTTATCATATGTGTATGAGTGGATAATGGGTATTCCCAAGGCATGTGTCTGTGATGACTATGTTCTTTACGTACTCATGGGCGCTTGTCAAATTCGATCATGAATGCAAACATGCGGTACACGACTTTTCGGCCTCGTTGTCTCAAATGCACAGCAGAACACCTTCCCCTCTAACCACCACCCCCAAACGACTTCAACTTTTTGTCCTAACGATCCTGGGGCTCGCAACGTCGACGACTAGAACAAGCAAGTGACCCCGCGGCGGACTGTTCAAGAACTATTACTCCAGCGCCCACACAGGTTAGTTCCACGATGGTATGTCCCAGCAGATTTCGTCAGGCTTGCAGCCTCATCGCGTCAACGACCAGGACGAGCAAGTGACTCGGCAAACTCTTAAAAAACTGCTTTCACGTGCAGAATCGCTCTGTGCCAAGTTTGTGCAGGGCGCCGAAGCGGGTTGCATCGAGGAGGCAATCGCCCTTGATCGTGAAGCGCTTGTGATGTGCACCCCTGGCCACACCCGGCGAGCATATAGTTTGAGCATGCTTTCAGACCATCTCTGGCGGCGGTACGGACGACTCGGAGGAATGGAGACCATCGAGGAAGCTATCCTCCTCGAGCGAGAGGCTCTGGAGCTTCGTCCGCCAGGAAACGAGGACCGATCTACCTCTTTGTATAGCCTCGCGATTTATCTCTCTACTCGGTATCAGCAGCTCGGCCAAGTGGAGGATCTCAGTGAGGCCGTTGACCTCAACAAACAGGCCCTGTTGCTTTGTCCCCCAGGCCACCCAAATCGGCCGTATATTTTGTGCAACCTGTCTAATCGCCTTTCCGATCGATACGCACAGCTTGGTGGTACGGATGATCTCAGCGAGGCCATTGACTTTGCGAGAGAGGATCTGAAGCTTTGCCCACCTGGGCATCCAGATCGGTCGATCTCCTTGAACAACCTCGCACTTCGTCTCAACGATCGGTACCTGCTGCTGGGTGGACTGCAGGATCTCAGCGAGGCTATTGACCTCCACAGAGAGGCCTTGAAGCTTCGTCCACCAGGGCACCCATTGCGGTCATTGTCTTTAAACAACCTCGGATGTAGTCTCATCAATCGGTACCGGAAGCTCGGTGCGGTAGAAGACCTCAGCGAGGTCATCGAGCTCTACAGAGAGGCCTTGAAGCTTCGTCCACCAGGGCACCCATCACGGTCAACGTCTTTAAACAACCTCGGATGTAGTCTCACCGATCGGTATCGGAAGCTCGGTGCGGTAGAAGACCTCAGCGAGGCCATCGACCTCGACAAAGAGGCCTTGGAGCTTCGTCCACCAGGCCACCCATCACGGTCATTATCTTTAAACAACCTTGCGAACGATTTCAACCGTCGGTACCAGAAGCTCGGCATGGTAGAAGACCTCAACAAGGCCATTGACCTCCACAGAGAGGCTCTGAAACTTCGTCCACCGGGACATCCAATGCGGTCAGAGTCATTAGAGGGCCTAGCGGATGATCTTGCCGATCGGTACCAGAAGGTCGCACTCTTTGTCCAGTGTCATCGTATTTTTTTTCTCATCCATTTTAATATAGCTTCACAGACCAGACGACAAAGAGGAAATGTTTTCTCTCTACAACGAGCTGACCTATATCATACAGCCAGCATCCTCTGACAATCTCTCTCTTTCGAGGGCTTGGATCGGAGCAGCTGAAAAATTCCATCACTCCTCGACGATTCTCGCATACCAAACAGCTCTCCGGCTACTTGTTCAATACCTTGCCGCACTCCCATCTTTACCCCAGAATCTTGCCGTTTTGAGGAAACAATCTGCATCACTTGCAATTGACGCATTCTCAGCTTGTTCTCGTAACCAGTCCCCTACAGGTGCGGTCGAGGTGCTCGAACAAGGTCGTGCTCTCTCTTGGAATCAACTCGCTCGCCTCCGTTCCCCACTTGACGATGTGGTCGCATCTGGCGAAGAGGGGAGGGCGTTGGCAGATGAGTATGCACATCTGACCTCACTCATTCGAGATGCTCTCAATTCCGCCGGTGAAGACCAACATCATCGGGTTTGGCAGTTAAACATGAAACTGGAAGGGACAATGTCGAAGATCCGCGAGTTGCCTGGTCTTTCTCGCTTCCTTCTCCCCTCACATTTCCCCGACCTCCAGGGTGCGGCCAGAGACGGACCAGTCATTATCCTGAATGCAAGTCAATACGGCTGCGACGCGCTTGTTGTCTCTGTTAACCGTGATCCTATCCTCGTCCCGTTGTTGGTCAAACAGGAAGATGTTCGACTACTGGTGTCTACACTCGGTAAATTAACCGAGCGCGCCAAAAAAGATGAAATCACGAAAGATTTGCAGGTCTTCTTGCGGGATCTTTGGGACAAAGTCGTCTTCCCCATCGCTGATTGCCTTCGTTCCAAACTTATGTACCGTCTTGAATCACGCGTCTGGTGGTGTCCTACCGCCGAGTTTTCCCTTCTGCCGCTACACGCTGCTGCACCGTATAGAAAGGGCCAAAAGGGATTTTCAGATCTGTACATCTCGTCGTATACTTCCACCCTGAGCGCCCTCATTCGGGCTCGGCAATCCGCTTCCTCAATATCTGCATCCAGCTGGAAACGTTTCGTCGCTGTCGGGCAAGCGAACGCGAAAGGAACCAATAAGCTCCAGTCGGTTGGCACGGAACTAGCGAACCTCGCGCAGCGCATAGAAGGTCTCGCGACGTTCACCTCGATCGAGGGACAAGATTCGTCAATCTCAAGGGTGATAGAGGAACTAGGAAAGAATGAGTGGGTACATCTTGCCTGTCATGGGCTCCCAGACAAGGGTCATCCGTTTGACTCCGCGTTCGCGCTCCAAGACGGACGGCTGACGGTCCAGCGGATCAGCCAGCTGGACTTGAAGCGTGCCGAATTCGCGTACCTGTCTGCTTGCCACACGACGGTCGGGGACGAAGAGAGCCCGGATGAGTCGCTCCATCTGGCGGCTGCGATGCAGTTTGCCGGGTTTCGATCGGTGATTGGGACGATGTGGGCAGTGGACGATGCGCAGGCGGACAAGATCACGTCCGTATTTTACAAGTATATGGTGGACGAGTCGGGTCGGTTGGATCATACGCGCGCGGCGTATGCATTGTGGAGGACGACGAGGTCGGTGAGGGTGCCCCTCGATCAACGCGTTCTCTATGTGCATATCGGTGCCTAGACTTCGCGTCGTGCGCTGTGTACGTTGTCTCACTTGTGTAACTGTTGCCGATTGGCATTCTATCGCTTGCCTTACGAACTCAAGTCGATGTTATCCATTTTGCTAGCTCATAGATTAGATCTTGTAGAGGGAAAAATCCTACGTGATGTTGCCCCATGAACGCCTACTTCGGTGGCACAAACCTGTCAGTTACACTGATTCTTGTTCCCGCTCATGCATGTGCACGTTGTACGCTGGCGCTGCTTTGCGCATCTGCCTCACCTCAGGGGCTGACCTGCCAAGTGATCTACAAGGATATTGAAGAGAGAAGTTATGATCGCGCATAGTGACGTATGCATAATGAGCTGTAAAAGCCTACATTTTTAGTTGCTGTCTGCGAGGAGCATACGCTAGCCGGTGACATCCCCCACCAACTCAGACTGCTCGTCCGGCCCACACAACGCGCCACTCCACCAAAAAACGAAAGCAGTCGACCAGCATCACCCATCAAGCGATCAACGTCGACGCGGTGTTGGCGTCATACTTGAAGTTGGGCTGAATGACCTGTCTGGACTTGTAATACCTCGCCAACCGGTGGATTCGGCTCTCGATGAGGATCAGACGGAACTTTGAGTCCTTGTCTTTCCGGTTGACCTCGAGGTGCTTGCGGACGGAGATGGCTTTTTTGATGAGGTGGTAGAGATCTTCGGGGATGGAGGGTGCGAGGCCTGATGCGGGGGGTGGCGTCAGTACACGCGTCACACACGGGAGGGGCGGCGAAACATTACCTTGGCTCTTCAGGATCCGGAGGATCTTGTTCCCAGTGACGAAGCGCACCTGGGGGATGCCGTGCGAGTCGCGGAGGGTGACGCCGATTTGGGATGGGGTGAGACCCTTGCGGGCGAGTTTGGCGATGTGTTCGACGACCTCGTCCGGGGTCGTCTTGAGCCACGTCGGTGGGGCGCGGCGGTAAGGGAGGGCAGAAGAGGCTGGGACGGGGATTCAGTCGCGGGTCGATGCGCGGCCAACGACGTACAGATGCCCTTTCCGGGAGCGTGCATGCGACCCATGGCTGCTCTGCAAAAGCGAAGGCGGTCAGCGACGTCGACGACGATGAGCACGAACGCACAGAGATCGTCGTCGGTTGAAGCGGAGGTTGGGGCAAGCAAGAGCTAGTGTGACTGCGTAGCATTGAGTATGTCACGCGTGACGTTGTGGCTTGTGGTACTGTACAGTTGCAAACCTTAATTCGTTAGTCAGCTGCTTTGGGGCAAACGGGCTCGTGTGTACGCGCGACCAGCATCCGACACGACATGAAGCTCAACATCGCCAGTGAGTCGAGATGGCCCGTGCGTTGCCCTCACCCCGTCCTCACCGTCGCGCACAGACCCCGCGACCGGCCAACAAAAGACCGTCAACATCGAAGAGGAGCGTCGCTAGTGCGTTTCTTCGTCTCGTCTCTCTCCACGACCGTCGCATCTCACACACCCAAGTCGTATCTTTTTCGAAAAGAAAATCGCCCAGGAGGTCGAGGCAGACCCGTTGGGCGATGAGTTCAAGGGCTACATCGTCCGCATCACCGGGGGGAACGACAAGCAGGGGTTCCCCATGAAGCAGGGCGTGCTCCTCCCCTACCGTGTTCGCCTCCTCCTCGCCGACGGGCACTCGTGTTATCGCACTCGTCGCCACGGTGAGCGCAAGCGCAAGTCTGTCCGTGGCTGCATCGTCGGCCCCGACATCGCCGTCCTCTCCTTGGTCATCGTCAAGCAGGGCGAGGGCGAGATCCCCGGGTTGACCGACAACGTCCTCCCCAAGCGACTTGGCCCCAAGCGTGCGACCAAGATCAGGAGGTTCTTCAACTTGAGCAAGGATGACGACGTCAGGAAGTATGTCGTCCGACGGGAGGTCAAGAGCGCAAAGAAGGAGAACGCCAAGCCTTACACCAAAGCGTGAGTTCTGTCCCACATCTGTCTAGGCCAATGCTCATGTAACTTGTCAGCCCTAAAATCCAGCGACTCGTCACGCCCATACGTCTGCAGCGCCGTCGTCACCTCCGTGCTCTCAATCGTCGCCGGTTCGACCGCCAAAAGGAACAGAAAGCAGAATACGAGTGCGTCCTGGCCAAACCCTCTACATATGCGCTCACTTACATTCTCTTAGCGCCATCCTCCAAAAACGCGTTGCAGAAAAGAAAGCCAAGGTTGCCGCTCTCAAGGCCTCGCACAAGTGAGCCCTTGATCTTAATGTTATTGGTGCAACCCTGACGCTTGTCTCCAGGACTGCCTAATCCATCATTTCTTCTTACCATTGCCGACCCGACGATGTGTACCTTCCTCCGATTATCATGTTCTTAGGCGGTCTTATGCTATTTCATGCTCATGACTTGGAATTCGGTATCGATAGCGTTTGTGACCATCTACTACAGAACGGCTAGCCTTCGGAGCTGTCCAACTGAGCTTGGGCAGCCACCATCGCGTCGTAGAGCCCGTGCTCCGACCCCAGCCCGTACGTCAACGTGAGCTCCGCAAAGATACGCGGAGAGTGAGTGAGCTGCAACCGGTCAATCCCTACAGATGTGTCTGAAGAGTAGACATACCATCGAGATCACGTCCTCCAACAAATGCGCTTGTCCCACAGCCATGCCCATTATCCCGTCCTGCGCTGCATGCACGATGTGGACGTGAAAGTGATCTGAACCGCGCACCCATGATCAGTCCATCGCGTCCCAAGGATGCAGAGAGAACACGTTACAGTACGACGGCTGATAATGAATGTACATCCGTAGCGCGCCTCTAGAGAGACCCCACCGCTCCTTGACGACCGCGTGCGCGCTCTCCCGTATCTCCTTGAGCAGCCCTAGGTGGCCATCCGGGCCGCCCCGGAGATCGCGCAGCGACCGGAGGTTCGCGTCGGCCCCGTCGACGATGGCGAGGAGGTAGAGCGACGAGACCGGTCCGCGCGGATCCCACTTCATGTCTGGGAAGATGACGAACCGCGGGGTGCGGCAGAGGACCGCGTCCGCCTCGGCGTCGCCGACGAGAATGTCTCTGATCCTGCGGCAAAAGGTTTGTGGGGTGACGCAGAGAGACGCGCGGGGGACGTACCACTGCGTGCGCGACGGCGGGAACGCGTCCATGTACGGCCGCACGATCGCTGCGTACAACTCTGGCGTCTCTCGGACGATCGTGCGCGTCTGGGCGGTGTACTACGCGTGTCGTCGTACGCAAGGGGGAGGGTCGGTCGGTCGATCGCGGGGGGCGGTGAGATGCGCAGGGGCGAAAACGAACGTACCTTGCGCACGTGGACCTCCGTCGCGGGGCAGATGACCGTGATCTTGACGTCGGGCACGTCCGGCCAGCGGGCGAGCC
>JBBPUI010001080.1:0-11706 GCA_038094615.1 Heimioporus aff. retisporus | reverse complement strand
GTGATCCTACCAAGTCTTCGCTTGTCCCTACCCGGGCCAAGTGTAACAGACATGTACACCCTGTCAGGGGCCAAGAACAGAAAAAGAAAAGAGAAAGAAAAGGGAACATAAAGAAGGCAAAAAATGTACATCCATAACACTACCCCCTCCCTAAAGATTGACTTCCAGGTGATCAAAGGGGAACCAAGAAGGCTCTGTAATGTTTTCATAAGGGGAGAAAAGTCCACAAAAGTCCACATAACCCATCTGCAACTTCCATGATGCAGAGGGGTGAGAAGAATGAAACTTGTTGATTGCCTCTTTGGTGTGAGTGAGGTTGCTGGCCAGCTCCCAGGTGCATTCTGAGTCATCATAACTAGTCCAATATACCAAGTACTCCAAGTGGTGGCCTTTCCACTGTGATTCAACAATATATTCTACTTCATACTCCATGTCCCTATCTTTGGTGACAAAAGCAGGACCAGGGCAAGACACAGTCTGCCCAGGCAGTCTTTCCCAATATTGTTTAAGTCGTGAAACATTAATAACAGGATGAATCCTCATAGAAGATGGCAGGCACAGCTTGACCACATTGGAACCCATAAGCTCTATGATCTCATAAGGTCTGATCCAGCATTCTGTAAGTTTTTGTGATTTCCGAGGTAATTTCAAATTCTTGGTGGATAGCCATACATGATCACCTATTGCATAAGCAGGGGCATCGGATCACTTCTGATCTGCATACTTTTTCATTCAGTCCTAAGCAGAACAAAGATTATTGTAAACTTTGGCAAGCCAATCCACCATGTCATTGGCTGAAGGGGCTTTCAATGAAGAGGCCCAAGGTTCAACTCCCATGTGAGGTGCATAAGAGCAGGTGATGGAAAAAGGGGAAAATTTGGTGGAGCTCTGCTCCTTGTTATTGTAAGTGAATTGTGCTAGGGGTAACCATTCAGCCCAATCTGCTTCATTTTCTGAAACATAAAGTTGTAAATACTGGCCTAACTCCCAGTTAATCCTCTCCATCTGACCATCAGTCTGTGGGTGAAATGAGGTGGACAGTTTTGGCTTAAAGCCCAATTGGGCACATAGATCTTTCATAACTTGTGATGTGAATTGAGGTCTGCAATCACTGATAATGGATCTTGGGAAGCTGTGATCCTTCCATATGTGAAACAAATAAAGTTTGGCCATTTCTAAGGCTGAAATAGCTTTGTTGCAGGGAATGAATTCAACCTCCTTTGAGAATTGATCAACAACCACTAGGATTGTGTCAAACCCTTTAGATAGGGGCAAATCTGTGATAAAATCCATGCTGATGTCTACCCAAGGCATGTGTGGTAATTCCAAGGGGTTCAACTTTCCAGCAGGCATGGTGTTCCCTCCTTCAGACCGGGTGCACTTGTCACACCGAGATACATAATCCTTGATAAGGGTGGCCATCTTGGGCCAGAAATAAGATTGTTGAACCAGTTCAAGAGTCTTTTCCTGTCCTGGGTGACCCATCAAGGGTACATCATGATGTAAATGAATGACCTCCATTTGAAGGCCATTTGGAACATAAATTTGGCTGTCCCTGTAAAGGAGACTGCCCTTTGCTTCAAGAGCCAGCTCATCACATAGCTTGGAGACTTCACTTTCCTGAAGCATAGCAAGGTTTTTCTTAATACAAGAGGTGATGTCATCCCCATCATCAGCAATCTTGATCACAGATCTGATCTTCTCTGGGGGTATTATGAGAACTCCCTTATTATCTTCTTCAATACTGACTGCATGATCTTCTTTTCTAGAGAGTGCATCGGCCTTCCCCATAGTAGCTCCTGCCTTATGGAGCCATAAGAAATTAAAATGTGAGAGATACTGGGACCAGCATGCTTGGCAACAATTGAGGTCTTGCCTCTGCATGAGCCATTGGAGGTTCACGTTGTAAAGATAGTTTGTTGCCTAAGGATGTTGGCAGCATAATAGGGGTGCAATGGGTTTGTCCCTAAAGAGGTTCTGAAGGGAAGAGATGTAGAGGAGGTAGAGAGGAGAGGTGTTCCCAGCAAGAGAAAGGTGTTCCAGGAGCATTCAGTATGATCTGCTCAAAAGTGGATAAATCGGAAGAAGTGGAGGAGGCAGAGATGATGGCAATGGCAATGGCGAGGTGTTACGAAGTACAGAATATGAAGTACAAGGTGATAGATGTAGGCAGAGATGATTTCTGAGTGAGCGATGCGAGATGATTGAGTCCAAGTTCGATAGATTGTTTGAAACACTAACAACAATCCTTTATAGTCTGGGCATACCCAAGACTTAAGATCGAAGTAGTGTAAGGAAAGGTATAGGAAAGGTTGGATAAAGCATAAGAACATGTAGGAGTGCATATGAATGAGTAGAAACGAAGTCCAAAACAATGTCAACAAGTCCAACAAAAAGTGGAAGTGGAAGTCAATGTGGATATGTGCAGAATAGTGTGGAAGAATAGTGGAAGAATGCGGAACGTACTCGACAACGAAGAGAAAAGTGGAGTGTATGATAGACATCCTAGGGAGCAGTCACTGGTGTAGGAATAACCAGATATGAATCTAGGGAACTGTAGTTCCCTACAATGTGATTGTTCCAGATCTTGAACTGATGCTTAGTGCCTTTGAGATAATGTCTCCAGATCTCTAGGGCATGAATGATGCTCAATATTTTTTTGTCAGTGACAGGATAATTATGTTTCTCCAGTGACATCGAGTGGGAGGAATAAGCAACTGGATGCCACTTGTCATCCTTGTTCATGGATAAGACAGCCCCTGTGGCAAAATCTGAGGCATCAGTCTCCAGCCAGAATTCACAGTTGTTATCCAGGTATGCCAGAATGGGTGCTGTCATAAATCTTTCCTTGAGCATATCAAATACTGTCTGCTCCTTTTCACTCCAGGTGAATGGCATGTCCTTTTTTGTGAGGTCATTAAGAGGTCTTGCGACTTGTGCATATCCTTCTATGAAGCAATGATAAAAGTTGGCCAAGCCCAAGAAGCTCCTGACTCCTCAGACATTCTTTGGTGTGGGCCACTCAATATGGCTTTAACTTTGGAATTGTCCATGCAAATTCTGTTTTTAGATACTACCATTCTGAGGAACTCTACTTCTGAGACTTGGAATGTTGATTTTTCTGCTTTAGCAAAGAGACTGTGCCCAGCAAGTCAACAAAGGACTTCTTCCACAATCTTGTTGTGCTCCTCCATATTATCTGATTTTGTAAATATCATGATGTCATCAATATAGACCACCATGCAATCATCCATATCAGCAAAGATCTCGTTCATTATCATCTGAAAGGTTGCAGGTGAATTGCATAATCCAAAGAACATAATGAGGGGTTTGAAGAATCTGCGATGCATTACAAATGCTGCTTTCCATTTGTTGTCCTCCTCAACTCTAACATTGTTATAACCCCATCTCAGATTGATCTTTGTGAAGATCTGAGCTCCTTTGAGTCTATCCACCAGCTGGGATATTAGGGGTAATGGATAGTTATTCTGTACCATGTGCTCATTCAGGTAGCGGTAATCCTGTACCATATGCTTCCTGCCATCTTTCTTAGGTATGAAGAACACCAGTGACATCATTTCTGATTTTGAAGGGTGTATATACCCTTTTTGTAACTGGTCATCTATAAAAGCTGAAACCTCTTCTTGTTCTGTGACAGAAAGGGGAATCAACCTGCCCTTCTTTGGCTTAAATGAGTCTTTGAGATCAATAGGATGATCCCAGGGCTTGCATGTAGGCATGCACTCTGATTTTTTTCAGAGAAAACATGAATATATTTATAATAACACTTGGGGACCAATTCCTGGGGTTCCTTCTTTGCATCCATTAGTTTAGCAAGATCCTGGTCCACTTTTGTAGAGTGATACTCAGTACACGACGGAGTCAGTGACTAATATATTATACCTGTAGAGTGATACTACAGGATATGAGCAATGAATGTACATGAAGAGTGGATTGGTCTCACCTCAGTACATGACAGAGTCAGTGACTGAGGTGTAGATGAGCCAATACGAAGGTTATCTACCCAACGATTATGTAATATGGAAGTAACCAAGTCCGTTTGAACGTATCAAAGGTATTGTACAAAGTACAAGAACACAACACTCCCCTCTCAAATGGATGAGTGCAACCCCAACTCAGAAGCGAAATGCTTGGCTTTAATGCTGGGCAATGCCTTGGTAAGTGTGTCTGCAACCATATCCCCTGTAGGGCAATAACAAAAAGAAATAGAACCATTCTTGACACAGAAATGAATAAAATGATACTGGACATCGATGTGCTTCGTGCATGCATGGTAACTCCCATTGTGAGTCAGAGCGATAGCCGACTGAATGTCGCCATACAGGACCACCGGATGAGTGAGCAGCGTGAACATCTCCCCAATCAACCTCCACAACCAGATCGCTTCCTTGGCCGCATGCATGGCAGCGACATATTCAGACTCAGCCGTAGACAGGGTGATGAGCTCCTGTTTCCGTGAGCCCCAAAGAACCACCCTGCCATCAATGAGAAACGCAAATCTGGTGATTGCGTGGCAATGCTCCTGTGTCGCACCATCAGCATCCACATAGCCCACAAGAGCGATCCCCCAACTCATCCATCGTGAGTACCCAGCCCAGCTTGTAGCATATGAAGATACGGTGACTCGAACCGCTGACAAGTCGATCGCCTCAGCTCAGGACCAGCAGCCATAATGCCTGGGTTGGCAGGTGGATCTACCACAGACTCGACTGCAGAGTCTGGCTGGTCCTTGACAGGCTGCGTGGTGGACTCTGGCAGGTTCCCAGTGGGCTCAGCAGCAACATCCTGCTGACCCTCCCCAACAGCGTCAGACTCAAGCCGAATCGAAACTGGCTCCTCCCGCTTAAACATCACGTTGTGCTCGACAACGATGATGTGCCAATTGGGCAAATAGATACGGTGTGCCGTCAACTCCATGTTGAAACCAACCCAGCGACCCTCCCTAGCATGGTCATTGAGCTTTGATCCTGACCTGTCAAGCACCCAACAGGTAGCCCCCCAAGAAGGTAAGCTCCCCAAATCAGGCTTCCTTCCATACAGCATTTTGAACAGTGTCTTGCCATCCAACAACCTGGTAGCTGACCTGTTTTTAACCCAGACAACATGCAAAAGTGCCTCACCCCACAACGTCTTCGGCAAACTGCTTGCATGCAAGATTGTATGCACACGCTTGACAAGAGTGCGGTTCAACTGCTCAGCAACTCTGTTGTGTTTGGGCATATCATGGGTGGTGAGTTTCCTCTTGGTCCCACTAGCCTTCAAATGATGCGTGAACTCGTCTGACAGGTACTCCCCTCCATGATCAGAGTGCAGACGCTTAACAGATGTGCCATGCTGCATCTTCAGCCACGCCTCGAAGTCCAGGTAAGCAGCGAATGTTTTGGATTTAGCAGCCATGAGGACCATGCGTGTGAAGCGCATGTGGTCATCAGTAAATGAGCAGTAGTAGCTCCGTTTCCCTGGGGTCTGCACAGGCGATGGTCCCCATACATCGGTATGTACTTCCTCGCCAAGCTTCCCAGTGCGACCTGGCTCACGAACCTTCCCAATAGGCTTGCAAACTGCCTTCCCATACTTGCAAGAAGTGCATTGGCCCATTGTCACATGCTCTGGGTCCAACGTCACCCCAGTAACCATCCTGCTCGCCAACATCTGCTGAATCATCCCAACTCCAATGTGGGACAGACAAGCATGGAGATCCTCCATGGTAAGCCGATCTCCACTGGCTGCTGCTGCTGTGATGGAACAACCTTCATGCATCCTGTAGAGGCCATTCGAAGATTCTATTTGGCCAACAAGCGTCCCCTCGGCATCAAA
Organism: Heimioporus aff. retisporus; assembly: GCA_038094615.1. NCBI lineage: Eukaryota > Fungi > Basidiomycota > Agaricomycetes > Boletales > Boletaceae > Heimioporus > Heimioporus aff. retisporus. The sequence goes on along the minus strand of JBBPUI010001080.1, from coordinate 5,868 downwards.
AATCTCGCAGAGTTGCTCATCAAAGACAGTGCGATATCCTGTAGCCACAAGTTGACTAACCGACACAAGAGTCACCCGCATGCTTGGGGCATACAGAACATCCTTCAAAAGCAAATGCAACCGTGAACTCCTGTTGGAGAGGTAAACTGGTAAGTCCCCTCGACTGATCACATTGAACGTCCCATTGTCAGCACCCCTGATTGGCCTAGGTGGAATTGACACGAAATTGATGAACTGCTCACGGCAAGGAGATAGGTGCTGTGAAGCACCGCTGTCATAAAGTTTGGGCACAGTCTCTCCACCAGCCACCAATGCACTGACGTCGGCATCGTTAGCTAGCCATGCACTATCGGGTTCGTCAGATGCTGCAGCTGCAGTCCCCTTTGCTTTAGCTTTATCGCCTGCACCCTTTTTTTCCTTAGACTTCTTGCCGCATGACTTCCAGCCTTTAGGAGCCTGACCGGCCTTTCCACCACCCTCCTCCCAGCAGTCCCAGCTTTTGTGGCCCTTCCAGCCACAGTTGTTGCAGTCGCCATCAAAGCACTGCTTTTTCCCTTTTCGCTGGGATGAAGTGTCAGCTCCAAATGCAGCATCCTCGCCAGCAGACCTTTTGCCTTTTCCGCCGTCCTGTAGCACAAGTCGATCATACTCCTCAAGTACGAGATCCATCAAGTCGGTTGAAGTAACCGCTTTCCCTTGCAGCCGTCTTGTAGATGAAAGCGCTGCAAGACCAGGGTTGTAAGAGCGTGGTAACAATGCATATACGATGTTAAAGAGATCCTCCTCCGAAACAGGTTGTCTGATAGAGGCCAAGTCCTCTCATAGCATGATAATTTTCTCTATATGCACACATGCATCTCCGCCGTCCTTCAGCTTAAGCTTGCCAAGCTGACGTCGCATCTCAGCTCCGACGACAATAGATCGCTTCTCGAACAAAGCGCTCAGCATGGTGAAATACTTGTGGGCAGAGTCTTTGCCCACAAGACGGACAAACAATGTGTTTGGAAGAGTGGTCGCCATCAGGTGGCGTACCTTTGTGTCCTTCTCAAGCCAGGTAGTACAGTTCTTCTTGTACTCCTCAACCTCTTTCTTTTCTTCTGCGCTAGTCGCTGTCCATCCGACTGACTTCCCGACCGCAGGATCTATAGGTTTTGGAATGCTGCTGTCGAGATACCCTCCAAGGCCTCAACTCCCAACAGCAAGCTGTAGACGAACCTTCCAGGTCGTTCATTCCTTGCCAGACACATCCAGCTTTGGAAGCTTAATCTCGTCGGACGTAGTACTAGTCATCCTGTGAATATATGCGCGTTTTTAACACAAGTATATGTGTGATCAACTGGCTAGAGTGTGGGGCTCATAACCTGTAGAGTGATACTCAGTACACGACCGAGTCAGTGACTAATATATTATACCTGTAGAGTGATACTACAGGATATGAGCAATGAATGTACACGAAGAGTGGATTGGTCTCACCTCAGTACACGACAGAGTCAGTGACTGAGGTGTAGACAAGCCGATACGAAGGTTATCTACCCGACAATTATGTAATACAGAAGTAACTGAGTCTGTTTGAACGTATCAAAGGTATCATACAAAGTACAAGAACACAACAACTTTCTGCCTGGCACAGATGTGGTAGGCATTCCAAGCATCATTGTTTTCTTCATTATTGCAACATTGCAGGAAAACTGATCATTCCTGCAGCAAATGGCAACCCCTAGGGCAATGTGTCATTTTGACATCACCCATTTCCCAGTTAATCTTGGGGTTGTGCTTCTTCAGCCACATGTACCTGAGTATCACCAAGTTCTTTCTGAGGTTGGTTACTTCTGCCATGATCGTCTCACAATATCCTAAATAGTTGATCACCAGATTGATGCAATGCGTAATGTTTTCAGCAGAGTTCTTAGTGCTGTCAATGTTAAAGATAGAAATGGGGCATTGGAGGGGTCACATAGTGAGACCTTGTTTTTCAGCCCAGGCTTTGTTGATGAAAATGAAGTTAGCACCACTGTCTAGCAGGGCGTTGGCTTCTTTGAACTCTCAGCTCCCTTCTTGGGCTACTTTAACCTCAAGCAGGATCTCAGATCCCATGTGGAGACATCAAGTTTGTACTTCGTCAGGGAATTCTTCTTCATCAATTTTTTTGTCTTTTTGTAAAGGAGAATTAAGCACTGGTTTAAAGCCCCAGCCACGCTCTGTAGGAGATGCTCTTTGGCATTGGCTATCATGAGTAAAAGAAATAAAACTATTGTCAAATTCTCCTTCATCTGAGGATTCTTCAATGGTTAGATAGTCAAAGCGATTTTGATGCTCCACAAACCAAACACCCTGACTGTTCAGTTCGCTTTGCCTTTTTCCTTTTTGGACTTGTTGTCCTTCATATCATAGAAATAAGCTTTCATTTCATCATAGTTCATCCCCTGCACTGTGGTGAAGGGATCTGATCCTTGATTCCAGGGCTTCTCATTCACACCAGATGATTGCCCCCTGGCTCTCTCATCTTTGTCTTTGTCATCATCATCATTGCTCATCTTTGCAGTGTGAGCACTCCTCTTCTTCCATGAACAGTTATCTTTGTGGGCATTGCCCAAGAATTTACACTTGGGACACTCAAGTTTGGGTTTCATGCAATTATAGGAAAGGTGTTCCTCCTTCCCACAATTGAAGCAAGCGCCTTTCTTGGCCTTGCCCTTATCATTTGTGGTGTTTATATGTGCTGCACCTTGTGTTGTCTTTTGAGCAGATGGGCTTGTGCCCCCTACTCCTTGGAATCAGCTAAAGGCCTCAATCTTGAAGGCCAATAGTTTTAATCTCATTCAAGGTCAGTTCTACTGTCATCTGGCAGCATCCCTTGAATAGTTCTTGTCTTATCTCAGAGGTGATTGCTCCTTTCAGCAAGTACACCCCTAAGGTGTTGTCGAGACCGGCAATATGGTAATATTTTAGCCATTTGGCTATGAAGTTGATGATCCCCCTTTTGCCCTGTTTTAGCTTCATCAGCTTGTCTCGGGTGAAGTCTTTTTGTAATTGTGGCCAAAAGACCACTTCAATCTTGATTTGTAATTGGTCCCAGTCCATCAAGGTACTGGTCCGGTTTGAGAGCTTTGTCAGCTCCATGTCTACATAATGTCCACCACATGCCCCTTTTAGGTGAGTGAGGATGGCATATGCTCAGTTACTGCTGTGCGGTTCCAGCCCACCAGTGTCATTGTTCATCATGAATTGCCTAGGATTGCAATCTAACCAGGCATTCATCTTTGTCCACCATTCTTTGAATTTAGCTGAGGAACCATCATACAGTCCTGGGTCCAGGAAAACTTCTACTTTTGACAAAGAGGCACCTCTGCCTCCTCTGCCATGCCCTTGGTTAAAGAAACCAGGTTGGGGTTGCCCATCAGGGCCGATCGCTCCAACCCAGCCGAGGAGCCCCATCAGCTCTCTCATCCTTTGTGCAGCTTCTTGGCCATTGCTAACCACCTGCTGCAGGGCGGCTTGTGCTTGTGTGAGCTGTTGATCCAGCCCCATCCTTTGGTTCTCAAGTTCTTGAACCCTAGCAGAGTAGTGGTTCATTGCATCAAGTGTTTGCTGCCATTGCTCAGCAGTGATGTGTGCAGGTTCCAACATTCTGGGAAATGAAAAGTATAAATTGCATAAGGTCTAGTAAGGTTTACATGAGGGTTGTTGGAGTACAGATTGAGGGCAGAGATAGCTTGCATCTATTCCATTCCACTTGTCATAGGTATCATATCATAAGTACTGGATATCAGAAATGTAAATGCATCGTCTGTGTGTCCTTTCAGGTATGGAGATGGGGGTGCAGTATCTGTTGTCATGGTGTCTGTGGTGCCTCACTTCTTCAAAGCCCTGTCTTTCCAACTCCACTACCTCTGCAGGCACAAACTCTCTCAAGAAGTAGTTGGGAAACTGGTTGCCATTTAGCAACTCCCAGACTGCCTTGTCTTCTGGGTACAACAACCCTCCTCTGTTCTCCAAAGGGACGTCCAATAAGAGGTCATTGAAGATGTCAGTGAGGAGTTCTTCAGCCTCACATATAAGTGCCAGATGGTGGCATGGGAGACCTGCTTTGGCCTGTTTTCTTTCTTGCTCCACTCTGGCTCCTATATCCGAACCAGCCAAGCCCCTGTCAAAGAAACATGAGCACACTTTGCGCAAGCACTGTCAGCCTCAAACACATGTGAGGTATTGAAAGGAATTAAGGGTACTTGTACTACTTCCAGGTACTACTTGTGATGAGGAAGATGTAGTTGAGTTCTAATGAAACACTCAAAGCCATAGGCAAGTGCAGTCATAGGCATGAGGGAGAAGAATGAGATAACAAGTGCGAGCATGCAAGTTGCAGGTACTCAAGAAAGAGGAAAGGAGGTGGAATGTGTCTATCTTGCCTGGAACTCTGAGGAGAGAACCAAGAGAACTTGACTGAGGAGTTCCTTGGGGATCTATTGGTTTATATGCTACAGTACATGTTTGTCCACATATTGTACAGATCGTAGATAGTGTCCATGCACATCTGGTGAGGATGTGGCAGCATAGCCATACATGCATAGATCAGGAGTACATACCATAGGTGCATGGTGTGGCAGATCTAAAGATAAATGATCATAGGGGCCAACATGCCCTAGGCATGAGGCAAGTCCAATCATGACATATGTGATGTCTGTGAAGGAATTCAAATAGTGAATGCATGGTCTGTGAGTCCATGAAGAAGTGAAAGATCAAATGGGTCCATGTGCCCATAAGCGAAAGATAAACATATGCTTAGATGCCAGCTGTTGCCAACATGTACACCCCATCAGGGATCAAGAACAGAAAAAGAAAAGAGAAAGAAAAAGGAACATAAAGAAGGTGAAAAATGTACATCCATAACATTCAATGGGGTTTAGGTCAGGAGACTGTGCAGGCCAATCCATAGTCCTGAAATCCTGCTCTTCTAGCCATTCCTTGACCCTTTTGCAAGTATGCTTGGGATCATTGTCTTGCTGGAAGATGGTGTTAGGAGGATGAAAACCATAATGCTCCAGGGTTTGCTGAAGCTCATTCCTCAAAATTTGAAAGTAAAGGTCCCCATCCATCCTACCATCAATCTTTGTGGCAAATCCAATCCCTTCCCAAGTCATACAGCCCCACATCATCAAAGAACCCCCCCTAAACTTGAGGGTTCCTTGAACCAGCCTATCACTAAGCCCCTCACCTGCCCTTTTCCATGCCCATTTATGTCCATCTGACCCTAGATAATTAATTTTGGTCTCATCTGACCATATTACCCTCTTCCAGTCCTCTATAGTCCAATCCTTGTGAGCAATAGCCCAATCCAAATGAGCCTTCCAATGTCTGGCTGACAGAATAGGGTGTTTGGTCTTGACCACAGCTTTCATGCCAAATTTCTTCAAATGAAAATGAGTGGTACTGACAGAGAGGAGTTGGTTGATGATATTGGTGAGAGCTTTGGTCACCTGGACTGCATTATCAGCTCTACCAGAGGTGATCAGATGTTGAGCATGCTGAATATTGGCAGGGGTAAGCTTGGATGGATGACCTCCAGCATCCTTAGGAAGGGTAGAACACATCCTAGATCGAAGTTCGGATATAGCAGAAGGGCTAACACCAGTTTGCTTGGCAATGGCTTCACCAGAATGGCCAGCATCAAGCAAAGAGAGAATAATGTTTTGTTGGGTAAGAGAAAAGGATCTGACCATGATGTGGATGGGAATCAAGAGGTGTGTGAACTATTTTAAACTCAGACATACCATTTGGATGTATATCTTTGTTTGTATCAGCAAACAAAAGCAATTTCTCTATGATTTCACTATGATCCTAGTCTTCAACTCAAAAGCTCAAAAACCCTTT
>JBBPUI010001079.1:0-12350 GCA_038094615.1 Heimioporus aff. retisporus | reverse complement strand
TTTCCTACACTTTACTTACACTTTTCCTACACTCTGCCTACACTTTTCCTACATTTTACTTACACTTTTCCAACACTTTTTGTATGCTTTTGCTATACTCTTCTGGCACCTGACTTACATTTTTCCAGCACTTTTCTAGTAATTTTTGTACACATTTCCTATACTTTACCTATACTTTGTATATACTTTTTCTACACTTTGATTAAATTCTCCTGATCCTTTTTTATAATTTTTTTTTGATATGAATTTGCTATACTTCATTGACAATTTTCTTCTTCTTGCACAAACTTGGCCATTATGTAATTATATGTCCAGCCTGGGACAGTCTGGAGCAGTCTGTCAAAGTCTGTCAAATATATAGATATTGAAAATTAGAACTACAATAGGTTTTGTCAGCATGTTTATTGCTTACATAATGCTTACATAATATACATGTATTACTTAGCCCTTGATTAGTCATCACTGGAATAGTCTGTGCATCTGGAAGAAAACTGTCATGAGTTGGAAGAAGCTGTCAATCCTGGAAAAGTCTGTCACTCTAGAGTGCAAAGGCTGGTTTGCTGATGCACATGGAATGTCATAGAACATGACAGAACATTCCAGATGCTTACTGATCATGATTCATAAGCTATCCACTGTCATTTGAAATAGAGAGAGTTGTGCTATTGGTTAGAATACTCTAGAATAGACACAACAAGTACATACATACTACATGTATATAAACCACCCGATATCAATGAACAATCGATAATGGAGTAACACAATCAACTCCTTTCATTACAAGCCTCCTGATCATCTTCAATCAGAGATCTTGATCATCTACTTGTGGTATCATCTAGTGAGTATTCCCACTAGAAGTTTCTTGTCCTCTGCTGCCCTTTGCCCCCTCAGACGTTCGAGATACATTCCTAAATCTCGACACGAAATGATAAGCTCACTGTTGCTGGTCCGTTCTAAGTCTATTAACCTTTTTTTTTTTTTTTTGAATTGAGTTTTTTGTCCTTGTGGGGTAACAAACCCTATGTAGGACATAACATGTGCTAGGTACAAAAGGGGCACCCGTGCCCCTGCCACATCCCTGACTCCGTGAATGCCCTAGTGAGCAACGTAAGGTCGGTCCCTAGTCCCACCGTTCCCGCCGGCTGGTTTTAGACATGCGAGTCTCCTAATCAGCAGTGTCCCGAATGGTAACTGATGTGAAAGAGAGGGGGACAACTGACGTGACCTATTAACCTTACATTTTCCTCTGATAACATTTGCGAGAGGCGGTTGCTTCGGCGACATGTAGCATACACGTCAGTGGCCATGTCTGCAGACAGCTGAGACCACACAGAGGTGGAGGGTGGGTATGAGAATCAAACTGAGGATGCAGTTTTTCATGGTGCACTCTATCTCTGAGCACAGCCTACAGGATAATCCTTCAGCCACCACCAATACAACCATCAACTTCAGACAAATCAAACACGAAATTTACACATTCTGAGGCAGTGAGCAGTCAAGTTACGTGGTCGTTTGAATCAATCAAAGATGGAGATGACACAACCTGTCGTGACTCTATTCATCTGAGTAAAAATCTGAGTAGGGATGTGGTTAGAACTTCGAAGGGATGCAGTAATAATGTAGCTTCCTAGACCTGTGCCCGTATCATGGCAACCGGTAATGAGCTCCATCCAGACTCTCGGTATGGAACGGCGTAAACACCATCCCCGCAAGTAGGGCATGAGGTACGACAAGAAATGCATGCAGGGGTAGCATGGGACACGGAGCGTGCGATCACTTCTCATCTCACGCGATAGACGCACCCGCCAACAGCAAGGCTAGTCCCCAAACTTTTCCTTGACCATCTACCGAGTCTTGGCATTCATATTGAATCAATATTGCTTATCGCTTTATCGAACACGACGACCGTGCGCTGTCTCAACGCACGTGTGGCTACCGTTGACCTTGTGAGAAGTTGGTACCCACAGAGGGTCACATAGGAAATGAAACAGAGACAGTCTTGTGGTGCGCGTAAATGAAAAGGGTCAATGCCAGAGTGTGGTGCGTCATTTATAGAGTCGCAAAGGAGGAAAGCGGCCCTCACGTTTGACTACTCATAAGAGAATGCATGGACCTAGGCGTTTGTTTGTTATCATCGGCCAAGAATGGATCCACGTCCAGACTCAAGTACTCACAGGGTTGAATGATTGATTGGCGTCTTCGGTGAGATCTACCCAGTAATGAACAGTACTTTCAGAAGATGATCACCAACCGAACCACGCATCAATTCCAATCATCTCACCCGTGTTGATGATAGATGGAAGGAACAGAAACAGGAGCACCATCCAGCGATAATTGGAGGCTAGATGTGTCATCATCAAAAATACTTCAGGCATTCATGCGCAGGAAAACGGACCTGGATTCCCAGCCATTGATGGTCATCTCATACGCCCAAGACAATGCAGTAGCACTCACGACAAAAATATCCGTTTGGTCATGTCCTTCCTGACCTCTCTGAAAACACGTCACAGAAGCAGAATCTACCAAATCGAGCGTCATTACCTGACATGATTTGAATCTAGTTGCAGACTCGATGGCTTGCAAAGGCGTCAAGGGAATCGAAACGAGCGCAGGACGGGAACGCACCAGAAATGTCTGGCCGATGAGATTGGTGTTTTAGACAGGAGGGCCAGCTAATCAGTGCCCGACAACGAAACCAACAAGCGATCTCTTCAGGTTACATGAATTCGACGAATTATGAGCGACTCACTGATTTCGAACCATGGCTACAGTCCGAGAATCCACACGTCAATTATGGAAGGGAAGCCTTGTTTGCGTGAGCATGCCTTCGTGGTTGGGATTATGGGACAGCTTGATGAAGATAGAAACGACGAAAATCATTTGCGTAACAAGCGAGGCAATGATACATGATGACCTGCCTGCTTCAAGAGAGACCCTCCAAAGCCAGGTATCTATAAGCAAAAAAACAAATAGTTTGCTTTTTGAGCGTGGTTGAGTTACACCCAGAAAGAGGTTACATCACCAGTGCGGCCAAAAACCAAGGTTCTGCAGCACGCCGGCCGACGCGGCTTATGTAAGTGCACATCGATGTCGACGTCATAGGTCGGGGAAAGAATGCGCATCCTTTGGCTTTCTCAGGCTCTTCGGAAACAAAGTTCGGCACAGCCTGGCAACGACTTTTACCAGACTAGCAGGACCTGCACGTGTGTGAGGTGGGCGAACTGTTGCGCAAATACTGTACCAGCGATTGGTCGAGGCGGTGCAGAACCCCAGGTGGCTTTCAGGGGTAGCCGTTGGCGAGAGCGACGACATACAAATTTATTTGCAGACATGCGAGCTCACTTGACGGGACGCCTCGAACGTGCTGGCGGTGCGGAACTCGGAAAGTTTGAAAGATGAGCCGACAAACGGCTGAGCATATTTCGGGTAGTCAGCCAATCGGAAGTTTTCACTATCATGAACCTACTAAGCGGAATGTCATGTACTCGGTTTTCACCTGTCATTTGGCAATCCAACGGTTTGCAGCAGCGGCACAAACAAACCACCGGAAGTATTGTTACAGTATTCGTGTGAAATGTCGCAGGCTCCTTCATGCTGCAGTCTCCGTAAAGAATTTCCTCCTGATGGTGGCACACCGGCATCACGGACTCATCATGGACCACCTGCCATGACAGGTGCGTATAGCATGTCTGTCATCATGTAGTGAGGCTGATGTCACATTTCAAGCATAATATTTGTGTACCGCCACATCCGGTAGACACTAGCTATCGAAGAGCTCTGGTTCTCTGACTGGCTTGATCCGTGCAACTTATTGTGTTTGCAGGGAAACGTTCCGATTACTGTCCTTTCTAGCGAGAAGCAAACGGAAGCCAACCTTTCCAACGTCATGTAAAACCTCGTGACGCTTGACAAGCGAAACCTATGTAGGGGATCTAAATTAATCAAGCGATATGTATAAAACCTCAATACCCAAAATCAAGTGGGCAATCGCTTCCTTTTACCCTCAGGCCCAATGGTGCTCGCTAGCTTGCTTGGTGCCTTGTTCCTCACCTCCGTCGCAGACGCCGCCTTTCAGCACCCCATGCTGCACGGCGGAAGGGCCAGCATCCCCAGGGTTCCCATATCTGAGCACACGATCACAAGCCCAAATGGGACAGTGCTCCCCCCTCTCAAGACGATATACTACTTTGATCAACTGATTGACCATAACAACCCCCACCTTGGGACATTCCAGCAGCGATACTGGATGACCTGGGAGTTCTATGAACCGGGTATATTGTTCTTCCTACCCTCATCCAATGTTGATATTTATGCATGAGACGATATCCAGGCGGTCCCATCGTATTCATGACTCCAGGGGAGGTCAACGCTAAAGGTGGACTCCTTCCTATGGGTATGCTTCCGGTGATCGTCTGATACTTTTTGTAGGTTATGTGGGCTATCTTACAAATACGACCATCAATGGCATGATCGCACAGCAACAGAAAGGGGCGACCATTGTCCTTGAGCACCGCTTTTTCGGGGACTCGAATCCATACGACAACCTTACATCACAAAGCCTCGAGCTCCTGACGATCCAACAAGCCATCGATGACCTTGCCTACTTTGCGCGGACTGCTGACCTTCCTATGCCAGGTGGCGACAATGTGAAGCCGGACACTACACCGTGGGTGATAATCGGTGGAGGCTATTCTGGTGAGTGTTACTCATATGATTAGCTATGGGTTGAAGAAAGAGGAATGGCGTACCATCAGGTGCACTGACAAGCTGGGCAATGGTGAAGTAAGTCTACAAAGGTCTACCCGGAGTTACAGAGATAAACTGATCACACGTGTACAGCAAGCCGGACCTTTTTCGTGCGGGTTACGCATCCTCTGCCGTCGTGGAGGCGATGACGTGTGTAACCGCTCACGCATGCTACCTGCTCTAGTGCCGATCCGCTTATCGATCCGCACAGCGACTATTATGGCTATTTCACTCCGATTCGTGAATACATGCCGCAGAACTGCTCGTCTGACGTTCAAGCGGTCGTTGCATATCTCGATAAAATGTATGCGGAGAACAATACGATAGCCCTGCAGAGCTTGAAGGGAACTTTCGGTCTTGGGAATCTCTCGCACGTTGAAGACTTTGCAGCTGCTTGTGAGTCTTTGGTCCGCTTTCTCGAATCGGAATTACACCGACAGGCATAATGTAGTGCAATATAACCTGGCTGATTGGCAAGCCTTGCAGCCAGACACCGGCAATGGTGCAATCTTCTATGAGTTCTGTGACGCGCTCGAAGTCAAGGATGGGGTGAATGCACCTTCGAGCGGCTGGGGCCTCGAGAATGCCATCTATTCCTGGGGATCGTTCTGGAACCATACCTACTATAACCTGAGTAAGTCATCACAAAGGAAACTATCGTCATAGAACCTGACAGGTTTTTGTTTTACTTGCATGTTCAGTATGCGGCAAGACAGATGCGGAGTGAGTTCTGCGGAACGTCACGATATCGGGAGCGCTCATGGATACTCACCAACGTACAGGACGTGTCTCGGAACGTACAACGCCAGCGCCTCGCTTTTCACAAACGTCACCGTGGACAATGCCGTCCGGTCGTGGTACTGGTTGGTCTGTAATCAGGTTGGGTGGTACTCAGTCGGTCCCCCGGAAGGGCAACCCGCGATCGTGAGTCGTATCGTCGATGTGCCGTATTTCACGGTAAGTACCTGGGCGAAGAAGAGCGCCAGCCTCTGATGAAACTCTGAATTAGCGGCAATGCGTCAACATGTTCCCGGACAAGTTCTCTTCCCCTCCGTTACCGTCCGTCGGTGCGGTGAATAGCATGTACGAGGGCTGGAACATCCATGTGGACAGATTGTTCTTTGCCAACGGTCTCCGTTCGTATCGCGCCCTTGTCTGTGTTTTCCTTTTATTTCGTACGCTCAACGAGGACGTCTGTAGGTGACCCTTGGCGCGAGGTGACCGTCTCCGCGGACGGCCTTCACGTGGCAAATACGACCACGCAGCCCATATACGAGAGCGATGGATTCCATTGCTCGGATCTCCTTACTGATAATGGTATCGTTGACGCGACGGTCCACGCCGTTCAGGCGGTGGCCCTGGGATACATGAGGTCCTGGCTCGAATGAGAGTGCTACAGCTCGGCCTGGGGTAGCCCGATCGTACCGTGCGCTGCGTGCCAATCCTCGACTCTGGAGGCCAGGAACGCAACCCCCAGGAGGCCCAAAATGATAGACCATTTTTATATAGTGCAGAATATCAAGATGTGTGTATTTCACTTCTCACTCGACATAATGGACATTGCAGTGTATGAATCTGCTCGAGGTCAGCGTGTTGTGAATATGATGCGCCAGCAATTACTTGTTCAATGTAGCGGAAGAGAGACAGACATTTTCGTGCGCAGTGCACAGAGGATTGACTGGGTGTTCTTAGTTGGGACTGGGTCGTAGGTAGACCTGGAAAGGTAACACGATCTCTGATACTCATCGTGGTCCTGCAGTGAGAGCCTCAAACGACCGTTGGTCACGTGTGTCCACGCGCGCGGTAGGTATAAGAACCACAGAACGCTTGCCTGACGAGTCCTCCCAAGTTCCCACGCAACCAGCTGATGCGTACACAGCACGCTTGAATATTTGGTCTACTGCTTATATATAGTACCTCAGCTCGAGCGTGGAAACTCGCGAAGTATCGGTCATATACGTGCTACCCAAGCCATGCCTTCATGTAGCGAAGACCGGCCATCTGAACAGCATAGACCGTCGGGTCGACGACGCCATTTGCAGCAAGCATATCAGAAGCGTGGAACCCGTCGCTCTCGTAGATGGGCTGCGTGGACGTGTTCGGCTTGTTGAGGCCGTCCGCTGACATGGTCGCCTCGCGCCAAGGGTCACCTGCATCAAACGTAGTGAGCACGATTCAAAACGGATACAAGCGAAATGCCTACGAAGACCGGTGGCCAGGAATAGTCTGTCTGCAGTGAGATTCCACCCATGGTACATCCTGTTCACCTCATCGACAGAAGGGGATGGCGGTGAAGAAAACTTGTCCGGGAACATGTTCACGCATTGTCTCTGATGCAAAAGTTTATTAGAAGGACTTCCTCCTGCACGCATGCACTCACCTCGTCGTATATCGGCTCCAAAATCCGACTCACGATTGCGGGTTGCCCCACGGGGGGACCGACTTGATACCACCCTACTTGATTGCAAACCATCCAGGACCACGACCGGTAGGCATTGTTCACACCGACGTTCGTCCAGACGGGACTGCTGGTGTTATACGTTCCAAGGCACGACCTACGCACCCCTTGTTAGCCGCGTGGGACATGACATGCATCGGAGGAACACATGTACTCAGCATCTAAATTACCGCACACTGAGCAAATACGAAAATGGACGTCAGGTTTATTCCCTTCATCCAAGTCAATCAGTAATCCACGACTTACCGTAAGAGTAGTAGGTGTTGTTCCAGAACGACCCCCAGGACAGGACGGCGTTCTCGAGGCCCCACCCACTTGCAGGCGCACTTACACCATCCTTGACTTCCAGCGCATCACAAAACTGAAAGAACATAGCACCAGGACCGACATCAGGGTTCAAGCTCTGCCAATCGCCCAAGTTGATTGTCACTGTAGTCGCACATTCACGTATGTGAATCTCTTCCTCAGGAAATGGACCAACAACTCACGAGCAGATGCAAAGTCGTCAAGGTGAGTGAGATTACTAAGTCCAAATGTGCTCTTCAAGTTCTGCAGAGCGACCGTATCATTCTGGGCGAACATTTCGTCAAGGTATGCAATAACAGCCTGTATGTCTGCAGAACAGTTCTGAGGCATGTATTCACGGATTGGCGTAAAATAGCCATAAAAGTCCCTATGCAATCAAATAAATGATCAGAACATGAATAAGAGTAGGAGAGGTTACGCACGTGATCGCTTCCACGACGGCTGATGAAGCATAGGCCGCGTGGAAAATCCCGGGCTTGCTGTTCGTAGTCAATACATGTATGCAGTACTGGGTCCAAATTCGTAATATCAACTCGCGTCGCCATCGTCCAACTTGTGAGCGCCCCTAGCAGTGCATCGTTCGTCACTTTGTCTAACAGCATCCTTCATGCTACCTACCAGCGTAACTTCTTCCCATCAAGACCCACTTCGTGGTGTTCGGCTTGACGTTGTCACCGCCCGGCATGGGGAGATTGGCATTCTCCGCAAAATAGACAAGGTCGTCGATTGCTTGTTGGATGGTCAAGAGTTCGAGGCTTTGCGAAGTGAGGTTTGGATAGGGATTCGAGTACCCAAAGAAGCGGTGTTCGAGGATAATATTCGCACCATGTTGCTGCTGTGCAATCATGCCGTTCATGCTTCCATTCGTGATGTATATTTCCCAACCTAAAAAAACGCGTTCGATGAATCACACTAAAGCATCTCTGCGGCAAGCGTACCGTCGGCATTGGTCTCCCCTGGACTCATGAGGATGATCGGACCACCTAGGGTGTAGTTTCATGCATAAGGCTCAGCTTGGGATGAAAAAGAAAAATGTACTTGGTTTGTAGAATTCCCAATTCATCCAATACCGTTGTTGGAATGTGCCAAGGCTGGGGTCGTTGTGATCGATCAATTGATCAAAGTAGTACACGGTCGTGATCGGGGGGAGCGCTGTCCCATTCAGGCTAGTGACTGAGCGTTCGGACACAGGGATCTGGGGAACACCAGTTCTCCTGCAAGGCAACACATTGTGAAGCGCAGCATCCACAAAAGAGATGAAGAAGAGCAAAGCGCCCGCTGCTAAAGATATGAGCACCATCAAACCGTTGGAGAAGTCGACGGACGGCGAACCAGCTGATCAAGCTTTTATACTGAACTTACACGTGTCTACAGCTGGCCGGTAGGACCGTCGGAATCCGGAAATATATGGAGACCGGACAATCGTGCTCTCTTCGATGCATCATGGGCGCAGTTCGGCAGACGGGATTGTATCAAGACCCCAGTGTGACGATTTCTTCTACTTTGCCTTTGTTTCCCGTTCCCTCGCGCTTATGTAATCTCGTATGTCCAATCGAGTTATGCACCCCCTTCGTATGTCTTCCCTTTTTAATCACTAACCACCCTGTCCATCGTATATAAAGAGCCTAGAGTACTTGATGTACAGTAGTCTACCTCCCACAGAGCTTTTGGAACAGTTCTATCTCGACCGAAAGACCTCTAACGAGCCAAAGACTACCCGTGTGAACGTTCTCCCCCCGAGAACGCCACACCCAGACACTCCTTTTGCCGAGTGCCCTCGTGACCAAAAAGCTTCGTGAGCCGGGGCAGGGCTGCTGGCCCAGCTTGGGCCCTTGGTAACACTCACCCACAATGGACAACCAAGGCGTTGGAGGCGTTCTATCAGGATGAGGTGTGTCACGGCAGGTTGGGTTGTCTGACAGGTCACTGTTGCGGCCCTGTCTGAGGATGGTTGTAGGCCAAACTCCCTTGGGATCTCATGTACAGCAACTGTGACAAGCGTCACGGCGTCATGACAGCGACGTCACAGGACCACAGCTTGGACAGCCGTACAACCAGCACACCGGTAGCTATATCTTTTTTTGCACCCCACTCGAGAACAAATGGAAAGATTCTTTTTTGTATCATACATACAGTATGTGTACAATCTTCAGATCTGGCCGCGTTACGGAGCCTCCCTAAGCTCAAGCGCAGTATATGTGTGATCGTGGCCCGCATCGCCCGAAGATTGCCTTACACAATCGCTCGTCATTCTGGGACTCGCTCAGGCCTACCTGTGTCACTCTCCTAGATGCAATTATTCCGTTTGGAAACTTAGAGGTATGTCGTTGATTCGATGCGTGCACGTGTTGAAGATTCCACAGCTCCCGGATCGACCCTTTCATTCGAGCCAGGTAGCACCCAAATTTATTGGGTATTTATGTCCAAGTGATATAAATATTCTGATATCTTACATGTCTAACACCCTGCCCGGTGCGACGCAGGATCATGCGAGCCACGTCTTCATGTACCCAAGGGCAGCCATCTGAACGGCGTAAACTGTTGCATCAACGATACCATTCTCGGCAAGCAGATCCGAACAATGGAAGCCATCGCCCTCGTAGATGGGCTGTGTGGTAGTATTCGCCTTATTGAGACCGTCCGCAGAAACAGTCGCCTCTCGCCAAGGATCACCTGCATCGAACACTGAACACGACTCTAAATAAGTGATAGTGGAATAATGCTTACGAAGACCATTGGCAAAGAAGAGTTTATCCACGTTGACGTCCCACCCATGATACGAGCTATCCACTTCAGCAACAGATGGCGAGGGCGGGGAGGAGAACTTGTCCGGAAACATGTCGACACATTGCCTCTGATATGGTGGAAATTGTCAATTGTTGCGCTCTCCCTGTCACCTGAACGCACCTCGTAGTATTCCGGCTGTAGGATACGACTCACGATCGCAGGTTGTCCCTCGGGGGGACTAACCTGGTACCACCCAACCTGATTGCAAACCATCCAGAACCACGATCGGTTCGCGTTGTTCACAGTGACGTTGGTGTAATATGATGCACTGGCGTTGTAGGTCCCCAAGCATGACCTATAAAGTGGGATTCCACATTAACATCTCAAAGACAAAGCAATCTGGGAAGAACCTACTCTGCATCCGAGTTGCCACATGCTAAGCAAACCAGCCAAACTCTCAGTTTCCACACTCTTGATCAACCACCCAACTCACCGAGATTGTAAAATGTGTTGTTCCAGAATGACCCCCAGGAGTTGATGGCATTTTCAAGACCCCACCCACTTGAGGGTGCACTCACACCGTCTTTCACTTCCAGCGCATCACAAAATTGATAAAACAGCGAACCAGGTCCAACATATGGCTGTAAGCCTTGCCAGTAGAACAGAGTCCCTTGCACTGATAATCAACGCATTGTTAGAGGAAGCACTTGCTAGAAGCACGTGGGCGTACAAGCTGAAGCAAAGTCGTCGATATGCGCGAGTCCGCCAAGCCCGAAGGCTTCCTTCAGGTTTTGCAAAGCGGCGATGTTATTCTCGCTGTACATCTGATCCAGGTATGCAACAACGGCCTGAACGTCGGAAGAACAGTTCTGCGGCATGTATTCGCGGACAGGTGTAAAATAACCATAAAAGTCGCTGTCCAAGTGGAAGGGCAGGTCAGAATAGAAGGGAGAATTGAAAGCCGATACGCACGTTATCGCTTCTACGACGGCCGAGGATGCATAAGCTGCACGGAAAACGCCCGGCTTACTATTTGTAAAGAGAAGTTTATAACCATCCATGTAATTTCGGACTCGTTCAGGAAGACTCACTTCACCATCGTCCAACTCGTGAGTGCGCCTGATGGTGTCATTTGTCTTTCTTCAGCCCATAGATAATCATACAAGAAATACTCACCAGAATAGCTTCCACCTGTTAATACCCACGGTGTAGTGTCCGGCTTCACATTGTCACCACCCGGCATAGGAAGGTCAGCGGTCTGCACAAAGTAGACTAGATCGTCGATTGCTTGTTGGATGGTCAGGAGCTCGAGGCTTTGTGAAGTGAGGTTGGGGTATGGATTCGAGTACCCGAAGAAACGGTGCTCGATGATAATGGCCGCCCCCTGCTGTTGCTGCGCGATCATGCCGTTGATAGTTGCATTCGTGAGGTAAGCCTCAGCACCTACAGAGGTATCAGACGATCACCGGAAGCACGTCCACAAGAGCCCACCTTCGGCGTTGCCCTCCCCTGGAGTCATGAGTATGATGGGACCACCTACACGTGATGTCATGCATAAATACCAACATGCGATGAGCATAGAAAAGGATATATACCCCGTTCGTAGAACTCCCAGCTCATCCAGTACCGCTGCTGGAAGGTCCCAAGACCGGGGTTGTTATGGTCAATCAGCTGGTCAAAATAGTATATCGTATTGAGCGGGGGTAGGACCGTCCCGTTCGAGCTCGTGAGCGTGCGTTCGGGTACGGAAATCTTGGGGATACTAGCCCTCCCACGCAGCATGTCATTCCGAAAGGCATCTGCGAAGGGGAAGAAGAACAAGACACCGAGAAAAATGGTGAGCAGCATCGCACACCGCACGGAGCAAACGAGGGGGTGAAAACCACGTACCGAACTCTGCAGCTGCGCTCCTGGGTTAAATTTAAATTTTTAGAAAGAACCACTCGCCAACAGATCAATTTGTATTCCAAGTCCGCACATAACGTTCTACACGGCCAGATGTTGTAAAGGTTCCACTGAGGCTTAGCGAGAATTAGGTTCCTAATGGGGCCATGGCAGGTTCCTCGGCGGATTTCCGGTAAATACCCTACTGTCCATAAGGTGTATATAAGCA
>JBBPUI010001078.1:0-12354 GCA_038094615.1 Heimioporus aff. retisporus | reverse complement strand
GACAGCCCATGTGCGGTTCAATTTAGGATCGTACCGAGGGAGAGGTGCATGAGCTGCTGAGACCGGTAATGCCAAAGACGTTAGAATGCTTGAGGAGGGCCGTAAGAGGACCCCCCGCTCCCCGCTGCCAGTTGTGCCAACGAGCAGGGCCAATGAGTCCATTTCGAGTCCATTCGTTCATCAAAGATGAGCTCAAAACATAAAATTTCAGAGGAAATTGGGACGCACCGTTGGTGGTATGAGTCAAAGTAGACGAAAATATACTGCTCAGGCCCTGAGGTACAGTATTCAACTATCCTGGTGGTGACCGCCAAGCGGAGTCCGGCTATTCGCCGCACCGGCCGCCACCGGTTCACCGTCACTACCAGCCTTGGTTCATTCAGCATGGTTTCGGTGTTCGAATAGGTAAATACTACTACTAGTAAGCACACAAACAAGGGGTCAGAAGATTGTTCTGGAGGAACGAGTAACATCACTAGCCACGAGCCAGCACACGGTATACTAGTAGTAGAAAAGTTGGTTGATCATCGATCAGCCCTCCAGGTAGCAAGGAAAAAAAGAACAGCTAGGTGCGTACTTTGTTATGGATCAGCACTAACACTAACTTTCGCTGGACTCATAAGCAGCCCGAAATGAAATTCCTAAGAGCCTCGCAGTCCTCTGTGTACGCATCGGTAGACATCTTTTTATGTTCACCCACCCTCAACAGGTGAACGTCCGTACTGTTAGTTCCTGGCCCTAAATCCAACCGTTCGAGCTGATCCCTACTCCTCTGTTCCCATTCAGTTACGTTGGGACCCATACGGGTGAGAACCACCACTGGCGTCGCGTTTTTATCGCAATATTCCACGTACACCTTGCGGAACTGTTCCCAGTGGACTGGTACGTCGATCTTTGTGGCGAGGATGCACCACATCAGCACTGGTTTTGTTGCCTTGCCAGTGGTGCGGTTCCGAAGAGCAGCTCTCAACTCGCGCTCCTGCTGGAATGCACGCTGGCGAATCCGGTCTATGATTCTGGCCAAGAGCCCCCGGTCCGGGTTATCCACTGCTTCGTCAAGGCCGCGCGTGTCCCATAGTTGGCATTGCAACCCGGTTTCAAGTTGCGCAGAATAACTAGTAGTGCCTTCAGTGCACGGGCGTGCACCGTTAGAGGTCTTGGCTGCTGTCGGTGACCCATCCTTGACACCCCTGATCATGTTGATAAGCGTGCTTTTGCCGACGCCTGTGTGGCCAACGAATAAAACGTCGATCTCGGCCCTGGGCTGGACACAGGGAAAGCATCTTATGAGGATCTTGGTCAACAAAATCACTTGCTCACCTCCCCCATTTCGTTTTATCCGGTGTGATCTTCTGAACGCCGAGAGTAAACGCGGTATAACGTGTTCGAGCTTGGACGTGGTGAAGGGTATATGTAGTATCTGAAGCGCAAGCTTCGTATTAAGAGCACCACGAGGACGGACGCCTCGCCGCCAGTTGCGCACGAGGCAGATCTATATCAGTGGTCACCATGGTATCTAGATGGGTTCCATTTAGAGTGCATTAAACATTTGTTCTTCCCACCCAGGCCAATAGCATGATCCGTGAACATGAAGGCTCTTCTGATGGGTAGCGATGACATGTCCGACATGTAGACTTGCAGCTCTTCGCTGATCCAGTGATCTGGTGGATCATTTCCGCAGCCTAGTTTACGCCCGTACGGTAGGCTGAGACGGATCGCAGCCAATATGTTCGGTGAACGTCGCCGGGATCCAGCATGTACGTCAGCGCAACGCTCCATCTATGCTAACCACAATGCAGGCAGACAAATTTATCGACCAAATCAAGCATAGAAAGTATTTTTGAAGACATTTACAGTCCATTAGCATTATGTGCACTCGTAAGCTAGCGAGACACGATCAATAAAGAAGCTGAACAAGTAGATCCCTATCAATGCTGGCCGGAAATAGGAAGCTTCAAGTTGGCCTCGGATTTTTTCTTTGCGTATAATGCGGGTACCCCCTCTGAGAATATCCGCGTGCTGGATCCCTACGCTTCGATTGGCTCCTGGCCAACTGTACTATAGAACATCTGGTCGGGACATTGACTATCCCAGCGTTGATGTGCTGTCCATAAATCTAAATGGCTGGAACGCGTGCCACAAAATTTTGCAGCGCAGGAGTTCTAGGTGACGTTGAATATCGTGTAGTACGCATGATGCACGGACTGGCGTGATCAAACACCTCGATCATTGTCGATGATGGGGGTGCTTTTGCTAACACCCAGTTTGAAAACCAAGCTCTCGGTCTACGTGATCGCTGGCTCACCTCCTCCCAAGTCGATCGGGGCCTCCATTATGAGCACGAACGATGCTGCAAATTCCGAGTCGACCCGAGTGTACATGCAACGGATCTGACTACCAGGGGCGGACACGAGCTCAACAAGCAACGATTAGTGGCTGTGCAGACTAACCGCAGCCACCTCCTTCGACGTGTTCATAATTCACAGCACAACTTTCCTGAAGCCAAGGACCAAGCGGTGCAAATACAATCACGGACTGGAAGATGGCCCTACCTTACCTTGCAAGTGCTTTCGACACCTTGAAAGATCAGGCCAAGGATGCAATTTGGGCGCTCTCTTCGTGTCTTTGCCAACAATCTGCCAAGATTAAAATTAACGGTCGAACGTGTCAGTATACAGCGGTCTTGTCGGCGGCAATCACTGACAATGTTTTTGGATAGTTGATATCGTCAAAGTTCTTGGTGAAGGCGGCTTCTCTTTCGTCTACCTTGCGCAGGACGAAGCTAGCGGTGTGAGTAGTTGTGTTCCGAGTAGTCTCCGTTTTCTGACGCGCCTCCGTTCAGAGACAATTTGCGCTCAAAAAAATAAGATGTCCTACTGGCTCGGATGGCGTAAAGGAAGCTCTGCGGGAAGTCGAGGCGTATCGCCGTTTCAAGCGAGTATTCACACTACTACTTGCAATTCCCAACGCTGACGTGATTCTAGACATCCTAATATCATTCGCATACTGGTGGGTCCCTTTCTACGATCAATACCGAACTACCTGAGCGAGGATTAACTAGGACTCTGCGGTTGTTCAAGATCCCGAAGGCGACGGTCAAATCGTGTACCTCTTTTTGCCCTTGTACAAGGTTCGTCTATACTGGAATCGAACACTTTCTTTTCTGATGCCCACTCAAGCGCGGAAACGTTCAAGACGCGATTAACGCGAACATCGTAAACGGGAAGCACTTCTCAGAAAGGGAAATGGTTCACATCTTCAGGGGTACATGTGAAGCCATTCGTGCCCTGCACGGGTACCACACAACGTCTGGTTCGCAAAGACAGCCGCATCCGTCCTCCTCCAGACAGCCCGAGCCCTCTACTTCAAGCATCCATGATTCAAACGACCATCACTCCGACGATGAGGAAGGTGACGAACTGCTATCACATGGCGACGGTCATGGTGATTCATCTGTAAATGTACCCCTTGTGAGGAAAAAGCATCGAATGGACATGCAAGACGACGTGTTCGATGGTGAGGAGACTTCTAAAATACCTACCCAAAATCAGGATTCGGAGCCTGGGAGGTCCGAACATGTACCATATGCTCACAGAGATATCAAACCTGGGTGGGCATCTCGGTCGTTTCAACTTCGCTGAACTAAGGAGTATGCCACTAGAAACATTATGATTGCAGATGATGGAGCGACACCGATACTCATGGACTTTGGCAGTGCCATGAAAGCCAGGGTTCGCATAGAGACCCGATCACAGGCATTGCTGCAGCAGGTAATGCACCTAGTTGGTTCCGCCATGGAGTCTCATCAGTGGCGTTGCAGGACATTGCGGCTGAGCAAAGTACGATGGCTTACAGAGCGCCAGAGCTCTTTGACGTCAAAACAGGTATAACTTTGGATGAAAAGGTTGATATTTGGGTAAGTTCACTCCCTCACGTGTGTGACGCAATGCTCATTTTACTAGTCACTTGGATGCACATTGTTCGCAATGGCTTATTCTCATTCTCCCTTTGAGAACCCCCAAACAACAGAGCAGGGCGGGTCTATCGCTATGGCTGTTCTGAACGCACAGTACAAGCACCCAAATTCAGCCTATTCCCAAGGCTTGAAGGACCTGATTGATAGCATGCTGAGGGCGAACCCCAAGGACCGGCCTGATATCCATCAAGTTTGTATTGTTTTGACTGCCTTGAAGAGTTCACGTAACTGAAATTTGCAGGTCATCCACTCAACAGATAGGGTGCTGCAATCCCTAATGTAGATCAGCATCGACGGCGCGACTCGTCTTCGGGAACCCTAGTAGATTTTTTTACAGGCGTCATCTATCCAATATATCTACCTCAGAGGCTATGCACCTACTACGTTATGATGGCTCGTTGGCTTTCCTTTTTGTTTTGAGACTAGGATTAGGGACTTGCTTCTTACTGTTGTCTGGAGCGTGGATACGCGGAGTAGATTTTGCTCTTACGTTCTGTGTCTCTGTGATCTTGTTGGCAGGGGCGCTACTACCTTCCGACAGTTTTCTGTTCTTCTTCGCTCTTCCCGGCGGAACTTGCGTCTCTGGTGAGCTTCGGTTCACGACAGTTCCTGCTTCGTCAACGGTCGAACGCTTCTTCAATGCCTTCTTCGCTATCGCTTTCGCCCTCAGTTCCCTGTGGTGTTTCCTCTTTTCACGTATAGCTGCTTGTTTGGCTTGCTGCAAGTCATTCTGTCAAATTTTTATTTTTATTTTACCAAGAATCAAATCCTCACACGTTTCATGGCCCGTTTTGAAACGTTATGCGACTCTGCGGTTTGTGCATTGGATGTAAGATGGGCTCGGACCGTTCTGAGGAGCTCCCAAGCATTACCGCGTGGATCTGCGTCGACGGCAAGCAGCTTGAAGTGCTCGAATCGTCGTTTGTGCGCCTGCATGAATCAAGGCTCAGCATAAAAATCCTTCGACAAAGATCTACATACATGGGCATTCCTGTGTGCGGCGGCCATTCCTACATTTTTTATGAGCTTTCCCTTGCACAAGACGCACCCATAAAGAGTGGGAGTGAGAGAAGCAAGGTACATCGGGTCTTTCAGAGCCTCGGCAACCGACATTTGGGGCTCCTCGCCAACGTCCTCGTCCTCCGAGACAGTATCCCCTTCCTGGTCACCTTCAGTGCGCGAGTGATCGGATTGGCCACTTTCAACGTGCTCCAAGTCCGAATCGGACTCGTCAGAGTCCGTGTCATTCAGACCCAATGTCGCCCTCGTGTCTCGGTCCGACAATAGTTCTTCGTCTTCCTCCAGCCGCTTTCGTTTTCTTTCCACCCGTTTGAACATTTCAATGGAGGTCTGAGAATTGATCAATCTACACAGCCACCGGAGCGTTTGCATTTTCTTCCGTCCAGATGCATTGCCGAGCTCGCCGACTACTCAAATTTAGGGACCTCAAAACAAGCCATATCCTCGAGAAACAATTCTACCAACGGACGAGGTCCATCTCATATCCATCCCAAAAGTCGGATAGCCGTGTCTCGCAGGGCTCAGCGCATACCCGTCCCTCCGACGATGTAAAACAAGTCACGAAAATCACAGAACAACTTCTCAACGCTGCTGCTAGGTCTCGAGTGCTACCTGCTTCGGGGTGGAAACACAGGAAGTCGCTGAGAGGGGAAGAGAAGCGGCTCGAGAAAGATGTTCGAGCTCGCGGTCCGCGCAAACCGCCAACGACACTACTGGCTGAGTGGCAAGCGGCGGGGGACGCTCCTCCGATAGCAGACGAAATGGAAGAGCCTACCGAAAAAGATATACCGACCATTGGCACATATGTCGACATTCGCAGGCATGTGCCGAGCATGTTCCTTCGCCCAACTCGCTGACCGTGTCCTAGGGGTTTGTCTTCGGTATCGGGGATCGTCCTTGGTCACGCCTTGCTCGATAACCGCAATTATATCCTCACTCTTTCCCTCTCCGGAGACGTGCTCACCAACTACGTTGCCGATATCTTTTTTGAAATTCCTCACATGGTTCCCCGTGACCTCGCCGCAAGGGCCGGTATCATTTCGTCGCCCACCAGGAGAACAGAGATAGCTGCACGTGTAGAGATTCTTAAGCGGCTTCGAGAGGTCGAACGTCGTGTCGCCCAGTCCTATTGTGCCATCGGTAGCCGGAATGTCTCCCTTTACCCCCTCGTCAGATCACCAAATCCCGACGAATGGTCGACTGTCACCGTCTCCCAAGCTGCGAAGCTCATTTCCGATCCACAGAACTTGGACTATTACAACCTGCTGGCAACGCATCGTTTCCTCATGAATCATACTGTCGAATTCGACCCGCACGCCACTTCTCATCGTACAGTGCAGACGTGGGCCGTTCGTCCTCAGTCACATGTGGACAAACTGGTCTCCGTCAGAGATATGATTCACCAGTCGAATCCTGCCATCGACTCGTTTGTATCCAAAGCCCGCGCGATTATGGCTGCAAATCAGAAACGTTCGACAGAGTCCTGGAACGAGCCTCCTACACAGGAGCTCAATGCGGATGTTCGGTATACCCGAGAAGATCGCATGATCATCGATGTACTACATCATTCCCTTCATCGTCGTCGCTACATTCGCTCTGACCCCTACTCCCTTGTCGTAACGAGCATCCTAAAGAAACTGGAGGTGGCGGAAGTGATCGACAACACGGTCCTGTACCAGGTCTTAGTTGACCTGGGTCATCTGGCACCTTGGGACGACTTGGCATCAAGATTGTCGGGACTCGACCTCGACCACTCCCCAGAGGAGAAGTCCACCAAGGTTATTCTCGAGGATCAGATAGTTCAAAAGAATCTGGCTCAGACGACCTCTGCCAACTCGCAAAATAAGACTCCTCTTGGTCCTGAGGACTTCTACCACTCTGATGTGGTTGAGCATCTGCGGCACGATTTTGGCGACTTGCCTGTTTATGTCGTCGACGATGTAGGCGCCGAGGAACTAGACGATGGTCTATCGGTCGAGCCCGTTCCGTCCGAACCTGGTGCAGCTTGGATACACGTTCATGTTGCGGATCCCACAGCCCTTATACCTCCTACGCACATCTTTGCGCAAGCGGCCCGTAAAATGGGATCCACAGTGTATCTCACGCACAGAACTTGGCCTATGCTGCCCAAGTCTTTGACATTGTCGAGAATGAGTTTGGGTGCGAGCTCGCGCTCTGGGCTGGCAGAGCGTGTGCTCACTTTTAGCTTCAAACTCGACGCCACGGGGGATATGGTAGATTACAAGGTCCGAGCAGCATTCGTTCGCAACGTCGTGCCGGTGGATTACGATAGCGTGGACCACCTCCTGGAAACAGTCAGGGATTGTGTATCTTTCCGCCCTTTTGAGCCTCCTGGACATTGTTCCACTCCCTTCGTGCCGAGCCTGGGTGCCGAACACATCAACAATATACGTTTCATCACTGAGACAATTTCACGGCATAGGGAACGCAATCTGGCCTCGAGCGAGCATTTCTACACCGCCCTGTCCAAAGCCAAGATCTCCATCAACCCCAAACCTCTAACTGGTACCCCTCTGGACTGCTCTGAATCCTATCAATTTCGCGGTTTCCCGTCCTTGAACTACGAGGTCGTGAGACAACAAATGCAAAGTTCTGGTTCGCGCATGGTCATATCTGAGTGCATGAAAGCTGCCTGTCGCGTAGCTTCTCGCTGGTCTTCCGAGCACGATGTTCCGATGCTGAGAAGATCGTCCAAGGTGCCTGTGTGTCTAGGGGACCCGCGGGCCGTTCTAAGGTTATTGTCAAAACGGGACTCGGACGGCCACGTGGATTTCTATGAAGTACAAAAGTCCAAGCTATTCATCCCCCCGGTGGAACATAACCTTGAGCCTACGATGCATTGGAGCATGGGGATCCCTGATCGCGAAGGCTATATTCGTGTCACGTCGCCTCTCCGGCGATATAGTGACCTCGTGGCCCATTGGCAGATCAAGCATGCATTACTTAATCCGGGGACAAATACTTGGTTGTTCTCACCTAGATGGCTGGAGGAGTATGCACCCGAGATCAAGAAAAAGGAGAAGGAATACAAGCAGGTGGAGAGATTCCATGCAGACTTCTGGTCCCACTTGTACATCAAGCGCTTCATGGAAGATCCTCACGCAGCGGTCGACCGTCACGATCCATTACGGTCTCTGGTAGCCACCGTCTCCGGTGCGCGTCTCGACGGAGCTGGCGTGCCAAGCTCATTTGTCTGCCACATTTCTTCGCTTGGGTTGTTTGGATTATTACCCACACAATCGAACAGAGTGTTTCGTGTCGGGGACGTCGTCAGGGTTCAGATCAAGGCCGTTGAAACGGGTCCACAACCACAAATTCAGTTATCGTTGAGGGAGAGTTGAAAATTATTTAGTACGCCGGTCTAATTTAGAGAGTTGCGGGGACTTTTGACATGAAGAATTTACTTTGGCCATGAATATGCATGTGTGACGGTTCGTGTCAAACATTCAAGCTGAACTCGTCGGTCAATGCCAACTCGCGCTCGGACGGTATGATAGTAGACAGTGAGGATTTTCTTCCAAAAGGGGATTAATCTCGATGGTCTGATTTCGGTTTCGGGAAATAAGTTGCTGACTAATCAAAGTATGGATAACCGCGAGGATAGAAAAGTCGAATGTTACGGTGAGCTTTTCTTCCCATCCTTGTTTCGTTCTCAATGTCGGCCAATTACACGTTACCCGCGTCGGGCTACGTGGCGACGGTGCTGGGCGCGACTCAGAGTTACATCGCGAACTCGCCGGGACGTACCATCCTCCTCGTTGTCCTCTATTCACCGGTCATTGCAATTATCCTGAACATTCTCAGGCAGCTGGTGTGTATTAGAAAGTTTATGCAAAACTAAATTGACAAGCTTTCAGGTCCTCCCCCGTGACCCTTCGTTGCCTCCAGAAGTGTTCCATTATATACCCATCTTCGGCTCTGCAATAGAATATGGTAATGACCCGCTGAGCTTCTTCGCCAAATGCAAAGAGAAGGTACGCGACAATGCCTCTCACACCTGTTGTTTTCTCATGTAGTACTCTCTGCTAGTATGGGAACGTCTTCACTTTCGTTCTGTTGGGTCGTAAGGTCACTGTCGCGCTCGGTCCCAAGGGTAACAACTTCGTTCTTGGTGGCAAGTCTACAGCCTTCTCTGCGGAGGATGCTTACAAGGTAAGTCTTGGTTCTGTATGTGTCCTATTATTTGCTCAGGTCTCTTCAGCATCTCACCACGCCAGTTTTTGGTAAAGACGTGGTCTATGATGTTCCAAACGAGTTGTTCATGGAGCAGAAAAAGTTCGTCAAGGTCGGACTCTCGACAGAAAACTTCCGTGCCTACGTCGGTATGATCGAAGACGAGGTCAAGCACTTCATGAAGACCGATGCGGCATTCTTGATCTTTCAAATGAACGACATCAACGAGTGGGGACGTTTCGATTCTGCTGACATCATGTCGCAAATCACGATTCTAACTGCCTCGCGGACATTGCAAGGCGGCGAGGTTCGCGCAAATTTGGACAAGTCGTTCTCTCAGCTGTTCCATGACTTGGACGGTGGATTCACGCCTATCAACTTTCTCTTTCCCAACCTTCCTCTCGAGAGTTACCGCAAGCGTGACGAGGCTCACAAAAAAATGAGTGCGTTCTATGTGGACATCATTCGAAAGCGCAGGGAGACCGGCATCGTGAGTCTAACGGTTCATGTGTTCGTTCTTGTGCTCACATCTGTCAGGATGCGCAAGATATGATCTCTGCCCTTATCTCCCAAACGTATCGAAGTGGTAGAGAGCTTCCGGATCACGAGATTGCACATATCCTAATTGCTCTTCTCATGGCTGGACAACACACAAGTTCAGCGACTGGTTCATGGGCTCTCCTTCACCTTGCAAACAATCCAGAGGTTCAGTACGTACATTACCACTGCATCCAACCTTATCTTTACCATCCTTTTAGGGAGGCATTCTACCAGGAACAGGTGAAATATTTCGGCAATCCTGATGGTACATTCCGCACCATGACCTATGAAGAACTTCGTGAACTACCCGTCATGGACTCGGTTATTCGTGAGACGTTGCGCCTCCACCCACCGATCCACAGTATCATGCGCTATGTTCGCTCCGATGTCCCTGTTCCGGCCACTCTTGCTGCACCTTCGAAAGATGGCACCTACGTTGTGCCCCGTGGCCACTATGCCCTTGCTTCTCCGATTGTCAGCCAACTTGACCCTGAAATATGGCCCAACGTAGAAGCTTGGGAGCCAACTCGGTGGAGTGACCCTGAAGGTGTTGCAGCCCAAGCGTTCAAGGAGTACTCGGATGAAAGTGGCGAGAAAGTTGATTTCGGATTTGGTGCCGTGAGCAAGGGAACGGACAGCCCCTATCAACCATTCGGCGCTGGGCGACACCGATGTATCGGGGAGCAGGTAAGCATCGACGTGTGTTCGCTGGATGTTGACTTAGTCTGTTTCTGCCAAGTTCGCATACTTGCAGCTGGGAACCGTTCTTGCGACCATGCTGCGTCAGGTAGAAATCAGATTGGATCAACCTCTGCCTGAACATAACTATCATGTATGTGTCCTTATCACCTTTGCTGTGATATCCACTCAGTTTTGTTTATCTAGACCATGATCCTGATGCCCAAAAAACCGCGTAATATTTGCTTTAGACGTCGGGCGTTTGATTAGCGTACTAGATGTGACTATCCTTATTGGCACTTGGATAATTTGATTGGGACCATTTGAATGATTGACACTTGTTTGGGTTATGTATCACATGACTCGCAATCATTTTGGCTGCGTTGCACTCGGAACAGACCAAGTTTAAGCGAGTCGTCCGACATGGCCTCGATGTTCCCTGTGGTCTTCATTCTCGTCATTGTCCTCGGATTGATGGCTTGTGGCTGGTTGTTCGTCCCGAAGGGTTCACAGCAAACGTACGTGCATACCGAATGTACAGCCAAGGCTGGCGGCTGAACCATTCCAGAACCATTCGGACATCCATTCTGCTCACCCTCGCGTGTTGCTATCTCATGTGGATGATCACATATATGGCGCAATTGCACCCCCTCATTGGTGAGCACGACGTTTTCTCGACATGCGTCCCCAGCTCACTATGGTTTTGGCATGCAGTACCATATAAGTCGGCGGCGGAGGTCTGACGTTTGGCGTCCACTCGTAGCTTCAATACCAGTCCGTTCTATTCTTATTTTTGTGACAAGGCCTGACGAACCCCAGTCGTTGTTAGATGTACACGAGTTAGATACTATGCTAATCTGGATCCACGTTCGAAATTCCACACCGAGTCTCCTGTCCGTCGGGTTCATGGTGTTCTGGCTCCATTCTCTAGACCAACGCGACCTCGTCTGCCTCACCCACATTCCACTGCGACCCGTCTTGGGTCTGAGTCCAACCGAGATCATCAGGACGCCACGGGGCTTCATAGGTTACACCCATGTGTACCCCAGAGTCGAACGAATTTTCTTCTTCATCATAATCCGTTTCGTAATCCTCGCAGACGATGTTTTCGCTCTCGATTGGTGCGGTTTGTGGAGGGAAACGGTCGGTGAGCACCCTGATGAGTTGAATTTTCCAGTTTCCGCGTGGTTGGCCAGCCATTCTCTGCAACTCTAGCTCGGTACTCTGTTCCGCAACATCGAGCATCACGTCTATGGATCCACCGCACAAAACAGGCAGGTCGTCTGCAAACCAGAGTTCCTGTGCCCCGAGTATCCTCTCTCCCCACTGCTGGAACTTGCGAATAATCGCTTCCTCAATTTCGTTCCAGCTTGAAGGGCATCCTGCGCGTGGGTGCGCTTCGTGGCGGCACCTTCCCACTAGCGTGTGGGGTTCTTTGACCACACGAAAGTCTTTTGTCCCATGTTCCCTCGCTGCCTTGGAGAAATGGTCGTCCAGCCGCCTGAACGTCGCAACTTGACTGGCACCCCCCAAGACGTCGTCCCTGCCCCAAGGGTCCTGCTCTTTGGACACCCCTATAGTCTCGGTTTCTACCATGTATCCCCACTGTTGTGCAACACTCCTGCACCACCGGACAAACTCGTCGACGGTCCATTCGAATTTGTGATCGGGATGCCGGAACACGCGGGTAGTGCGACCCGTCGGGTCAAGACACCCTATTGGATCTGCGACTCCGGGTGGGGACCATCGCGGGTTGTACGTGTAGGACGGAGTTGTGACGAGGAACAAGCGTGGTCGGTACACACCGAGTATAATAGGAGCTACTTGGACGAGGACATCCTCCGTCAAATGCTCGATGCTGGACAACCCGGGGGGGTGGGGGGCGGGGGGCGGGGGGCGGGGGGAGGCTTAGCAGCTGCACCGAACAAGGCCGGAGGTGGCCGGGC